>JANHFT010004333.1:369295-383394 GCA_032467955.1 Pseudoxenodon macrops | reverse complement strand
AGAGACCTGGAGGTCATCTAGCCCAACCCTGCTCCAGCAGGACATTGTTAAAGCGAGTTTCTGTCTTTTGATCCCCCAGTCACATGACCACACTAAGTCACACCCACAGAACCGGTAGGAAAAAAATTACATTTCACCCCTGCTTTATACAACATAGTCATCGATAATAAAACCATAGGGCAAATGACAATAACAAAATATTGCTAACTTTAAGACCTTTCAACTAACATTTCCTACATAAAAATATAGAATATATATTTTTCCGATTTTTGTATGCAACGCAGTATCAGTGCAATTTTACTTCTTGTACCCACACATCTATCAACATATATATATAATTTTGTTTCCAGGATAGAAATGCACTGCACAGAAAGACAAAGAAAATATTAATATTCTTGCTTGGAAGCTGTCCATGGTGCTTCATAAAACCTGACACTTAATCGGTGATCGTGTGGCGGTTCAAAAACATGATGGCTTTCTGGGTTGGTGTCAGTCACTACAAACCTTCTCTATAAGGATGAATGAAGATGAAAAGAAAGGCAAATAGAAGTGAATGAGACACTGCTTTATGTGATTCATGATAGCTTGCAGCAAGCTGTTAGCCTTCGCCTGGCTCCCTTCTCGGAGAATAATGGATAGTTACAATGTGTATAGTGACACTGTCAAACCATCAGGAATTGCTGATTATAGTGTTAAATATTGATCTCTGCTTCACATGTGTCAAAATTCTTTCTTCCCTTAATTAGAACTTCCCTAAGCACCATACAGGAACAAACTGAATATATCAGATCTCACTGAAAGAGAGGGCAATTCTAGAATATAATTGTGACCTCTCGTTGGCTGCATCTCTCTTGAGTTTTGAGATGACTTCAGCTGTCTATCCTGCCCTTCCTAGCTCATACACATTTTTCCCATTCTAACCATGTGGGGTGGTTGTTTTTTTTTTCCCTTTCCTTTTTCCATTTCGGTTTTTTTTTTGGTTCTGTTTTTCATCATTCTGAACCGCTGGGGCTGTAGTCAGATGGTAGTGAAACTTAAAGTGCCAGAAGGTGCCTTTTTCTATTTGTTTGTTTCATGGTACGGTGCACCAAGCAATGACCTGTGGCAACCATGTCACAGGAAACGGAGACAGGTTCACCCAATCAAAGGGAGCTTTAAAATTAACAGAGAGCCCTCCATGGCTTCTTAGATCAGGGGTGGTGGCAAAAGGACATCAAATCCAGCCTATAATTTTCTGATTATCTATCAAATTCAAAGAAATGGGAGAGAATGAAATTACAGAAACTGCATTCCTGTTATTTACATTAGGAGAACAGCCTTCCTTTTAGCCCTTTCCCCTTACATACACAAACAGCCAATTTGACTAATTTTTATATTACTGGTCAATCAACTCCTATGCACCTGGCTGTATTTAAAATATAAAACAATGAAAGCTGGTGATGTATGGCTTCAATTTACTCCACAAACTGAGCACTTAAATCATTTATCTTCGTTTACCTCTAATTTATTGAGGGTTTTTTTTTTAATAACAGCAAGATGGTAGTTTGGTGTGACTGATAAAAATCAATATGTCATTAGAAAGAATTTCATAAATTAAGAGCTTTCAAAACAAGGCATTGCACGTTTGCAAACATACAAAAGTTTCAAATACACGAATTTCATATAAAAGTTACACTATCTGCATTTAAGAAAGGAAAAATAAAAGGGGTTATTTTATTCAGTTGACACCATTTGTATAATTATATAATAGCTACTAATGATACTCATCTATGGCCCAGAATGAAAGCTGTGACTAACATCCAAAAATTAGGAAAAAGGACAGTCTGTTAGTCTGATTCTGCTATAACTATCTTGATTGATTGATATCTGATCTTTATAAACAAGCATTTATAAACACTTCACTATTAAATGATTTAGAACATTCATACAAACCCTACTATAAAAAAGCAAAGAATATTAAACCCTACCTTACGTTACCTGATAACAAGTGGCGTAAGGTATCTTGCAATGATACAATTTGTACCTATACAAATAGTTGTATAGTTACATGTTAGTAGTCAATACTGACCCAAAATTTTAAAAAGCAACATCCATTTGAAAATATTACTAAATTATTAAGAACATAGGCTAGATCTTTAATGTTAAAAATGCAATAAGTACTTAGCACAACAAAATAAAGGGAAGGGGGGAGGTAAAAAAAAGGTAGAACCTACTTTCCTACAGATATAAAGAATTCAGAAGAATCTGTTCAGAGTTAAAAGTTAGATTTTCCATCTTTGTCTATCACTGAGCAGTGATGAATTAGGAACTTACTGCAGCAAAGTTCTGGATTCAGTTGCCTTTTCAACAAACACAATTTACATAATTATATTCCCAATAATGAGGGTACATATTGAAATAACCATAATTAAATTTTGCTTAGCTTTTTCTCCAAACAAGTTATGTCCACAGCAGAAAAGAATAGGGTATATTAACGGATTATTTTTTCTGAGCTAAGAAATGAGAAAGTTCATATGCCTATCTTAAGAAATACTGCAGTTTGAACTAATAATTTTTAATATATATATATAATCTTGAGAGACTTTTTCACCTAACTACATCCATTACAATTTAATTTGATATTTTTATGAAGTCTTTGTAGAACAAAATATCATTTGTCCAACAAAACTACCTATGGCTTATCTTAGCTGAAACACTTTTTATATCCACCATTCTGATAATTTTACATTAACCTCTAATATCAAATTCTATTTTTCTGGTTAGTTTCCCAACCATGTTCTTTGTTACAGCGGTTCAATACATTTCTCTGGCTAACATTATATTGCCTTACTCGAACAAAAAGCAAGCAGCTTATTTTACTACTTCTATTTTACTACGTCCATTTTTAAAATCCAATATATGGTCAAACATGTGACAAACCCATAATTAGTGGGAATAATGAGAACCAGTCTACAGGATTTGGTCTGGTTTGTTTTTCAGGACAATTCCACAGGCACAACTTCCTACTCCCTCCACCCAAGAATTAGCTGCAGAGAGCAGCCATTATCAGAAAATACCTGACTTCAGAATTGTAATTACTTGGATTACAACACTCCTGACTCTACCATCCCTCCCCACTTCATTTTATTTATCTGCTAAAGACATTCAAACTAATTCAAATATGAAATTATCTATTTAAAAAAGGTTTTTCCATGTAGAATTATCCTGATGTCATTTTCATGAGTCTTAACCAAAGGAAATAATAATAAATGACAGGTAAGGTTTCTAGCACTTTTAAATAAGCAAGTGAGCCTCCTAAAGCTACAGGCTACATTCTCTGGATATCAAAAATAATAACTGGTTTTACAGCAGTGCAGCATCGAAACACAGGGGTATAAGATATACTGTACTTTAAGCTCTGTTTGATGAATCTGAGCACAGTTCCTGGGGGATAGATTACTTTAAACCATGCTCTTTTACTTTCTAATCCTAACTTGATTTGATTTGTACTTTAATACAGCTGCCTGGCAATTCAACAGCAAACAGAGACTATTTATGTAATCATATTGTAAGTAGTGGGACAAGAAGAAAACTCTCCAGAACCTTTTTGGAAAACAGTTTGTTGTACTTTTTATTTATTGAACAGCAGGGCTTCAGGCTTTTTGGTGCTCATTATAATTGGTTTTCTGCTTGAACTTTCAAAAACTGTCATGTCAATACTCAAACAGAATTTTTTTGCTTACTATATGGCTCTGGGCTCTATTTTCTTATGTGCTACTTGACAAAGTTCTTGTAATATCTTAAAGGCAAGTTCTAGAATTTAAGTTGCTCTTTAGGAAAGTGTAGCTAGAGTTACTTCATCATTCAGGTTCACCTTCCCATAATCCTTCGTTGTAATTCACTATAATTTAAGTAACTTGTTAAGACTATGCTACTTTACATATTCAGCTTTATGCCTCTGCAGTTCTGGCCACTCCCAGCACTGAAGTTTTCTGTCTTTAAAAAAAGCAAGTATGTACGTATATCAGTCTCAGATAATTTTCCTGACTTTTTTTGGTGCTAAAAACAGTTGATTATATAAACAAGTCAACCCAGTATTAGCCAACCCTGTATTTCTACTTGCTCCATCTAATAGTTCTGCTAACCTAACCTGTCATTCTGCTGTTACTGACTCACCTGTCAGGTGTTCAGCTAGTTTTTGAACAATTGATGCAAAAATGAAACATGGCCAGAGAGATGCTAAGAATCGAATCCTGCTGTGCACTTCCAAAATAAAGTGCTTTATAATCATTTTATACATGGGGAAGTTCTTTAAAACGTATTAACATAAATTGAGGTCTGAAGGTTTCACTGTACCCTGTGCGGTTTAAAAACATTGAACAGTTTCTGATGAATTAGGCAGATTATCTTGATTCAGATAGAGGAAAATAGGCTTAAGGTGCAGTTACAAAATTGTGAAAGGAGCACAATGTAAATCAGACTATTTAAACGAGAAAGAATAGTACTTAAAGGTCAGAAAACTATATTCAAGAGTAGAAAAAAGATGTTAATTTCAAAATAAAATTTAGATTAATATTTTCCACTTTCAGTGCTATTAGGCTACAATTATTTTTCAGCTGTGAATTAGGCATTCTTATGAAATAAAATGTTTAAAAACCATATTTCATGAAAGCTTCATTGTCTGCACATATGAAAGCTTCATTGTCTGCACATATATGAATGTGTATGCATAACCTGATTAATTATTTTTCTTAAGCGATGGGCTTAAAATTTATATCAAAGGCAGGTAAGGATTGTGTAATTCTTGAGACTTTAGAAGCAACATTTAAAAAGAGGGAGCCATGAGAATATTTGTTGTCTTGAATTTTAAATGACCTCGACATTCTGTAGAGAGACCTGTTTTATATATTATTTAAAAATAATTTTAAGTCATTTTAAAATTCTAAAAGAATCTAAGGAAAATAAAAGGAAATATATCAACGTATCCTTGAAACAAGAACTGATTTGAAAGAAACCACAAACCTGATAGAACTTATCTCGTACAAAAGCCATGTTGTATGAGCTCATGCTACACTGTTGTAATTAAATGGCTCTCCAGACATATTTGGATATTTACCAGATATCTGCTGCCCAGTCTCAATGTGTTTAGGGGTTAAGGATCATTTGCTACTGGTCCTACACACATGATAGCAGGCCTTTAAGTGGATCTACTAAATGGAGCTTTTCTCCTTATTGTTGAGAGAATGCCAGTCTCTGGGTTAGTATTTTAGGAGAAAGTTAATTTTGGACTGGCTTGTGCAATGTACAGGTGTTCACTAAAAACCTAATTTTGAAGTTCAGAACAGGATGCCAGTTGGCAACTAATCCAGGAGCAATTTGGAAAGGTATTCTAATATAAACTTCTTCTTTTTGTTTTATTGTGTAATGGTAAATTATTTCATCCTTATGTTTGTATCAGAATATATTTAACATGCCAATATTTTTACATAATCAGATTCTGACCGTCTAGTTTAGCAGTATATACTCTTTAAATGTTCAGGAACTATAAAGTATAGCAAAGGCTTATACATGCTTCTCAAAGATGCACCACTGAATTGCTTATCCTTCATATAACAAAGAAAAGGTGTGTTGATTTCACTGGTTTCTCTCTTTAAAAAAGAAACTAGTCTTTTAGTCAACTAAGAAATTTATATACTATATACCAAACCTTCTTAATATCCTCTTTCTCTTTCCTCTGGGCATTTATTGCTGTTCTTTCTAGTTCAGTAACCAGTGAGCAGAAGGTTCATTAAAACTAATTGAATTGGAAACTTGTCTGCCCTGGGAAATGTTAACTCTTTGTTGTTATCTCTTTTGTTATGCTCCTTTCAAATAAATTATTGTTCTTTTAGCAAACAGAATACTTTTTCATAAACATTTTTTTCCCCTTTTGGAAATCTTTTTCAAGAGGGGGGAAAAAAGAAAATGTTGTGAAATTGTCATGTTAACAGCAAGAAGCACAATGAAAAAATCTTAGTCCAGTGTGAATAATATGTAAGAACACTGTTGTATTAGTTTCTGGAATCACTCATAGGCATTGCAAATAATCTTGTTAAATGTCTGCTATGCTTCTTCCTCACTGAGACTTTTCTCACTTTAAGAAAGATGATCAAAGAGTGTTAATGTAAAGAAAATATGGCTGGGCACATTAAAGCAATAAAATCAAAACCTGATAAAATCAAATTAAAGTAGAACAGCTTCTATGAATGGGACAATGAACCTTCATATTAACTTTTTACATTTTTAAAGAGAGTTTCAGGAGAAGGAGAAAGGTTTTTAACAGGACCTGCCGGATTTTACATGTAGTGGAATTGTCTGCTCCAACAAAATATAGATTTTTTTTTAAAGGCTTATAGTTGCCATGGTAGATTTCCGACAGCTTTAAAATCAATTGAAAATAACAGGCAACCCACTGTTGCTAATAACAGTAAATATTTATGACTGATTTAACCGAGCTTCAATACCAGTCAATCACTTTCTAAAGGATCTTTGCAATTCATTAACCTCTTTTTGCTGGTTCTGTCCCAGTTGGTATTAGCCATTAAGACAGAATAACAGGAGTGGAGTTTGATTTTCCTCTTGCTATCATTTATAGCTTATTTGTCCATCCCCCTCCATTCAAGTGTATTGTGGTTCCCAATTGATTGCCTGTTTAGTCCTATCAGCAATAACAGTGGCCTATAACCAAGGCTGAAAATCATCATTACCTTCCCCAAGACAGTTTTGAGCAGGCATTTATCACCTTAATCTGGAAAATTGTAACTTTGTTTCAGTGAATAGTCAAATAATTAAATTAGGAAGCACAGGAAGATTGTTTTCCTCCTCTCTTTTTTTAATATACTCGGAGAAAACTCTATCAGGAAGGATTTTGGTTTTTGTACTTTCTGTGCACTTTTTTTCAGAGGTGTTATTCACCAGTTCTGGAGAAAAGGTAGCGGAAATTTTGAGTAGTTCGGAGAACTGGTAAATACCACCTCTGATTGGCCCCGCCCCCATCTATTCTCTGCCTCCCGAGTCCCAGCTGATTGGGAGGAAATAGGGATTTTGCAGTATCTTTCCCCTGCCACGCCCACCAAGCCACGTCCACAGAACCGGTAGTAAAAAATTTTTGAATCCCACCACTGCATGGGATGCGCACTCTGATCAATACTTTTTAAAAAGGTCTACAGGAGTCTCATGGGTTTTACTGATATAAAATATTAATAAAAGTTATATTAATTAAATAATCCAAAATGAATAATCATGACTTAAATTAACAACATAAATCATTGTTTATACAAATTCAAGCTTTGGCATCTAATAACCTGAAGCAATTGCTAAAGCCAGAATTATTAAGAAGAGAAATACAGCACCAAGTAGAGTTATGTATAGTCAGTCCCATTTCCTTGAAGGAAAGATTTCTCCTGATTTCTATCTGGAGAAAAAAAACATGCTGTTAAGAATAGGACTATAAAATACAATTGGGATTAAAAAAAGAATTCATTATTGCGATTAAATCACATTGATGCATGGATTTAAGTTTTCTGTCCTGTGAAAACCTGAAAAGAACTTTTGCAGGAGGTATGTAAGCCTTTCCCAGTGGGGCAGAGGGAGGCTCTGTTGGGCTTTTAGGCTTCAGCTCCTCTAACCTAAACAATGAAGAACATTCTTGGAATGCCTGCTGCTTCTGTTTCTAACCTTGCCTACCTAGAAAGACTGACTCAGAGTCAGACTGATTCTACCGCCATCTTCTCTAACCCTGAGGATTTTAGATGCACGGGGTTCCACTCTCAGAATTATCAGCAAAGGTTATGCTGGATGGGGAAATCCAGATGTTGGTCCATTGGCGCCCAAGTTGGGGAAGATTGCACTTCTGTCTCTCTAGCTTTCTTGATCTGATCTCCTTCCCCTCCTGCTCTCTCCCTCTTCCCCCTCCCCGCCGCTCACCCGCACTCTCTCACAAGAGGCTATGATGTCACATTGAGCTCTAAATGAAACCAGGCATGAAAATCTAGTAATCTAATAAATAAGTAGCAGTTTATTCTGGGTATCCTGAAATTGTTCTTTGTTTAATTTGTAATGACATTTTTTTGCTGCCAAAGAGGGGAATTTTCTGCCTTAGCTGTCAAAATAATTAGGTTTAGATGTAAAACATATTGACTCTGGATAAGGAGTTAGGGCTTGTGATAGCATGGTCAGAGGAAGGATAAACAGAAATGAAGAATGACTTGCTGGAAGTATCAAAACTCTAGGGATAAATAACACTGAACAACTCACAGAGGAAGCAGGACTAGATTTAACTAGAAGTTTTGAGCAAACTTGGATAGCGTTGACCATATACAGCATATCTATTCTACACCTCACAATATTTTATCCTAAATTTTAAAGGATGCATTCTGTTTGTCAGATAGATTCAGTTGTTGTTTTTTAATGGACTTTTTTCAAAGCTTAAATTTTCTAGAAATGTTACATCTAGCAGAATTCCTTCCGACGCTACAACTATTCAGCATGACTCATTGGTTTGTAGTTCTGAAAAGTCTGTTTTAACACCACCCCTCCCCATCTCTGCTTTGCTCCTGTGAGTTATACCTCTTTATTCATTGCATATAATTGTTTGTCTAAAGTTCTAAACTAAAGTATTATACAACTTGGAATTGGTTCTCTTGGGACTTAATAAGAATTTTTTTCCTATCAAACCAACCACGGGATTTTTAGTTGTCTCATTTCCTTTCGCCTCTTCTTAATGTTGTCAGCTCTTTTCGGCACTGTTACCCTAACCCAAGGGATGTCTTTGCCGGTTCAGACCAACAGTGGCAGACTCTATGATTGGCTTGCTCCTACATAGCATGACCATTACGTTGGCTGCTATAGGAGTACTGAAGACTCTAGCAGCATAATGAGCACAAATGCCCCCAAGGTTGGCTCTACATTTTCAAGTACAGACAGATTTAGTCTATAATTCTTGCCTGGGCTTGCCCATAAATCTACTTTTTTCTTGGTACTTATTCTCAAGGAGGTATGCTTCAAGCTGTTCCTCAGATTTGAAAGTGCAAGCAGCACAGATGTTACTTCCTTTTTCTCTTACTATATAAACGCAGGGATACATGAAGCCTGGGGAAAAATAAATTTGCAAACTGATTGAGAACCCCGGACAGGGTTTTGTGATACCTCCTGAAGAACAGGATCTTCCTTTTACCTTCAAATTCTTCAGTTTTGCATGAGAACTACTTGCATGAGAACCATTTGAAATTACAACAGCAGCATTGAAAAAATGACTTATGACTGGTTTTCACACTTACAACTGTTGCATGTACTATTTTGCCAGTTCTAATTATATCTCAGCATCTCAGGAGGCCTTTTTCAAAGACTGATGCATCTGCTACTTTGAAATCAAGTCCCAATATTGATGGCCATACTTGGTGTACCTTGACAAAAAGCTATTCCAGAGGAATGAATCAATTCAGATAGTTACAGGTAATCCTCAATTTAAGATAACAATTGAGCCCCAAATGTCTGTTGCTAAGCAAGACAGTGGTTTAAATGAGTTACACCCCATTTTATAACTCCTTGAAGGAAGCTGGGGGAGGTGGGGGATTGAGAGGTATTTTGCAAGATCCAATCTGAGTTGGTCATTGGGACTAGAAGTTTGTTTTTCCAAGCTTTCAGACTCATGTCATGCTGAAGCCCATCCTCAGGGAACCTCTCAATCTCCAGGATATGTGCATTGGGCTGTTTTATACATAGTATTTATGTGATGCCTAGTTGTGTGTGGCTTTTAGTTATTGATTGGAGTTTTGAGGGCCAGCTATTAAGCCATTGATTGTTATTTCTTTGTGGTGCCTCCCTCTCCTGCTCCTAAGTACCTGGTAAACTGGTGATAAATCAGCACTCCTGTTGACTGTTAAAGGGGCCCATTTCCTAGGCTTCAATAATTTCTCTGGCTATTTTTGTCCCTGCTTGACCAACAATCTTAGTAGCTACAAAATTTAAATTGAAGGACATCCAAAACCTTGGAAGAACAAACCTCTGGCCCCAGTGACCAACTGAGATTGGATCATGCAACATTATCCTCGGACACATATATTTGCTTTCATTCGTGAGAGAGATATCTTCACAATCTTGTTTTCTGTACCCCTTCAAGTTGGGATGAATATTATCCATTGAGATAAGACCAATTCTTGCTTGATTATTCCCCAAAGATAGACATATTTTACTTATTATTTATGTTTAATCTTCCTAGTAACCAACATTTTCTTGATAGTTTACACAGTGTGTGTGTGGATTTGCATTTAATAATAAAAAAGTCAATGAAAAAATCCTGAGTATTCAATATGAGTGTCATAATATAGGTTGATTAGCTGGGAAAATAATGTATGTATTGTTTTGTTTTATTTTGTCTATTCGCTATGATGCAGCAGCACGTAAGGTATTGAATGCCAGAAACTCAGCTAACTGAGCTGCCAAGAGAAGAAACTAGTGCAGTGTTATTCTAAAAAGTAAAAGAAAACGAAGGCATAACAATCCTGGTCACTTCATTTTTTTGTCAAATCTTCATTAAACGTAACTGTTCTCTATTGGAAAAAAATGACTGAAACTAATTTAACAGGTTGACATCTCTTCTTCCCATCATCTCCTAAATATGTTTTCATACACAGAGAGACTTTTCACGCATTCAAAGACTTGATTTATATGGCTGTCTAACTCACAAAAGAATGTTAATTTGTGTAACTCTGGATTGTTAAATAGTTTAGTACTGAATGGGTTTCTACTTCATGCTAAGCTATAGATCACGATTTACAAAATGGGATCACTGGATTCACACAATTTACCCAGACAAAAGCAAGCATCTGTATCTGCAGAGTAACTGAAGCAGACCAGTGGAAAGCCATGACATCATAGCTGAGAATACTGAAGGAAGCTCGGAGAATGGGCTTTTTGCAGGGAGGGCTGGGTGGAAGTGACATCATAAGAGTCACAATGTCAGAGGTGTGATGACATCATGATGCAGATGACGTCATTGTACCTTGTAATGGATTCTATGTTCTGAGATCATAGCAGGTAAGTATCCGTTACTAAGAAATGATGATAAGAAGAATTCTGTTTTTAATGAGGATTTATGATTGAAGGCGTTTAGTTTAATCTAGTCTTGTTTTGTTCTAAAACTTCTAGATTTTAGGGTATGAAAATATGTGCAACTTTAATGAATGATGTGTAATCTGACTTTTATCATTCTTCAATGACTATATTTAGCAAAGAAGCAGTATCTGGATTATTATAGGTGGTAGAATTCACAAGAATTTATTTCAGCTTCTCCAAATGAAGTAGTAGCATGATCATGAGACACACAGTCATGTAAATTTTTGGACAAAGATGATCTTATCAGTGACCAATAACTGCAGTGTTTGAATGAATCATGATTGCTAACATTTTTTTCCAAATGTAAAATCTATTAGCTGTAGTTAGTTATACAGAGTTATTTTATAGGGATTTTTACGAGGACAACCATAAGGTTGGATTGTTACACTGTACTAAACCTCAGTGTAGTTTGTTTGGCACGGGTTTAGCAAAATGTGCTAATTGCTTAGAGTTGAAAAACAATTGCTGGTGGCTGAAAAGTAAACTACAACCAGAGTCAATGTGATGATACTTTTGGACTTCTACTACATCAATCATAGTAATTTTCTGGAATGACTGACCAAATTGGGGATGAATAGCACTGCTTGCTTTGTTTGGCTGAGCTAACATCTGGGTAATCCTTGTTTTGTGCATTGACAACTTGGTCTCCTCTAGGACTATGCTTAATTCCCTGTGCCGTTTCATCCAGAAGAACACACTGACTTTCTCCTTCAGATGATGAGTTATGAACAACTAAATTGCATCCAAGTCCTGTGCCTGGTTCACACATCACACAAAACTATGACTTCATTTTATGATGGTTTATATAACAAGTGATTACATGTATATGTAATAAGCTATAAATTGTGGTTCGCAAAACACATGTTTTGATGTTTAGGTGACCCAATCTATTTATTTTCTTCTTCTTTTTCAAATAACCTAAATTGATCAAAATGCTTAACCAGGGTTTGTTAACAGGTGTGGTGATTCATGAATTGTGGTAAAATGGAGATGTTGTTCATTCATGGAGAATTCATCTGGTCAAGCTTATAAGGATCGGGTTTGTAGTTTGGTGAAGCAGTTGAGGAATGCTTATTCATCTGTCTTCCTCCCTAGAGGAACAAATCACTTCAAGCCAACTAAGACAGGCGCGTCAGTATTATGAGAGGCTGTGGCTGGCCTCATCTGCCCAATGGAAAAAGATAGCCAAGATTCAAGTCTGTTGCTTGGTTGGTATAAATCACTACTCTACTTCCAGAAGAATTAAGCTACTGCTCAGAAGGTCTAAGAATACAAATGGAAAAATTAGAGGCTTATTAGAAAATTCGAAGTAGGATTACCAGGACAGGGTGCAGAAATGTGGATCACCATCAAATGGCAGCAAAGCATTGGTTTTCTGTATCTATTTCTGCCCTCTAGTGGTCTTTGAGTGTTTTCTAATCCAGATCCAGCAGCCCTGATAAAGAGCAGTATCATTTATTTATTTATTTAATCTTACTTATTTATCAAATTCATGCAATATTCCAATACGTTAAATTTAATAAATTTAAATTTGACATTATCTTAGAAAATAACTGGATGCAGAAGTTTGGTGTTTTTTCTTCCTTTCTGGCACTTCAGGGTTTTCACACTGGATTCAGTACATAGTGGAACCTCCGTTCACGACAATAATCTGTTCCAGGACCTCGGTCGGCATCCGATTTGGTCGTGAATGGAAGCAAGCCTGACTGCGCATGCGCGGACACACACAAAATGGCGCCAAAAGGGAAATTGCCGAAGCAGGGAAAATCGCTGCGGCTGTGTTTGATCATGAACCAAATAATATGTTCGTGAACAGAGGCAAACGTTTAGCGGATTTTTTGTTCGGGAACCAATTTGGTCATGAACTGAGGTGATCGTGAACCGAGGATCCACTATACAGGAGTTGGAAGTGATACCAAATATCCAGAGATGGATTTTCAAAGGAGGTTCATCCCCAACCCTCAAAAAGTAAACCTGATTCTGCTCCAGGTTTAGCTCACGCTATTTGATACTAGCTATGTAGCCTCACCCACCCTGCCAAAAGAGAAGAGATTACGTAGCATCTTGGGATTCAAAGCAAAGTTTTGCTATAGTCCTAGACTTATAACCTACAACTGAGCCCAAAATTTATATTGCTAAGCAAGATATTTGTCAACTGAATTTTGCCCTATTTTACGATCTTTCTAGTTAAGTGACTCACTACAGTTATTAAATTAGTAATACAGTTCTTAAATGAATCTGGCTTCTCCTTTGACTTTGCTTGTCAGAAAGTCACAAAAGGAGTTCAACTTGACATCCCAGACACCACAATGGTCACAAATATGAGTCATTTGCCAAGCATCTGAATTTTGATCATATGACTATGGGGATACTGCAATGGTTATGTGAACTGTCATAAGTCACTATTGTAAACTTGAATGGTCACTAAATGAACTGTTGTAGATTTTCTTTCCTTGCGTTCATTCTTTCACAATTCTGTATTTCTATTTGTTTGTTCCATGTTTTTTAAATGTTCAGCTTGAGTTTCACTTTGTTATTGTTGTGTGTCTTTAGTATTTTTCTTCCTATGTATTTTTATAATTTTTATACATCTTCCTATAAACAATAGGAACAACTAAATTTGTTTGCATAAACATAGATGGCTTTTTTAGGATGGAGGAAAAAGAGGGAAAGGAAAAGCAGCTCGGGTCAAGAAAGGATGACCATAGAGGAGAAAAATAGAGGTGATGTGCTTATCAGTTAGGGCCCTGTTGCTTTTGGTCTTACGTCCCTCTAGAGCAGAGATCGGCAGCCTTAAACACTCAGAGAGCCATTTGGACCCGTTTCCCACAGAAAAGAAAACACCAGGAGCCACAAAACTCTTCCCATGCCTATTTCCTGAGCGTCCACAAAACTGAGAGCACATGCACCAAAGACAAATTCCTTGTGTGTCCAATCACACTTGGCCAATAAAGAATTCTATTCTA
>JANHFT010004333.1:319997-349657 GCA_032467955.1 Pseudoxenodon macrops | reverse complement strand
GGAGGAAGGAAGGAAGGAAGGAAGGAAGGAAGGAAGGAAGGAAGGAAGGAAGGAAGGGAGTCTCATTCAGATTTCATGTCTAATCGGAAGCAGAAATAACCAAAGGCGTCCACACCAAACTTGAGGAACTTTTAAAAGTGCCTAAAAAGATAAAAATCAGAAATGCTTGTTGTGATTCTATAACTCAGGTTTCCACAGCATGTATTTTTTTAGGAAAAGAAAATATATACATATAAATAGAAACAGAATGAGGAAATGTCTCGTTTACAACCTCAATAATGTGGGGAACTGCAAACAAGTAACATCTATAATAACTCATGATTCTAATCTGCCACATATTTTCCATTTTTCCTTCTTTCTTTTTCCATACATTCAGAATGCCGCAGCCAGCAAGCACTAGGCTATTTCGTCTTGCCCTTAGAATTTTTATAAAGCTCATTTGGGAGGAGAGGTGCTTCTGAAATACTGAGGTTTCTCAAAATTTCAAAACAAAAATACCGGTAAGTTTCAAAGTAAGAATAGTAAAACCTGAAAACCTATATGTTGGAATTGTCAATTATTGATGTATGAAAAAGATAATTGGACCAGGATTCCTGGTCTACCTAATGGGGTTGATTACAAAATCTGAAAATCGCATCCTATCCCTGGAAGGGCTGACAAAGGGAGGAGGAAGAGAAATGGGGCAAAAAAGTTTTTTTTAATGGTGGGTTTGACTAAACAAATCCCTGCTCCCTTGCAGATGATTGACATTAAAAGTGGCAGGGCTTTGATTGTGATGATTTTTGACATCATTTGCACATAGCCCATTCTGGCAGATATTTTATAAACTGAATTCCCCAAAGCTTTTGTTTACCATTGCTGCAGTAAATAATTTTGGCTGGCCCAACTTTTGCCCGTGATGCATCACAGGAGCAAACCCAAGGCTTTTTCTAACTAGTAGGAGTAGAAATCTGTAGAAAGTTCAGGTTGGTGAGAGAGGAATGACCATTTTTCCAGTTACCCTTTCCTGTCAACTTCCCATGCAATTCTCAAGAACTCCCCTAATTCAGAAGGGGAAAGAGAAACCATTAGACCAGGGGTCTGCAACCTGCGGCTCTGGAGCCGCATGTGGCTCTTTTCATCCCTCTGCTGCGGCTCCCTGTCACTCAAAACATGTGTCACAACCGCCAATGTGCGACACCCACCGGCAGGTGATTTATTCAGCTTTTCAACCCATTTTTTTTCCCCGAGTTCAAAATGTTTTTGTTGCATGCAGAAATAAAGATTTGTTTTCTCTCTAGCAGTTCATTTATGATTACACAAATGCAACACACTATCGTATTTTTATATATAACATAAAGGTAAAAAAAACGATATATATTCAGTGTTATCTTCATTTTAGATGCCAAAAGGTTTTTGTGGTTCCTGGCGTTTCCTTTTCTGTGGGAAACAGGACCAAATGGCCATTCAACACAGAGAGAAACAAAACTGAACAGGTTACACTGTCATCCATTAGGACCAACTGAAAGCTCCTGTCCATCAATAATCCGAATATTTCCCTATTCATTGTGTCCTGCTAAGTCTGGTAGGTCTTTGACCAGCTATTTGATTGATTGATTGATTGATTGATTGATTGATTGATTGATTGATTGACTGACTGACTTCTATAGCCGCCCATCTCAACAAACAACTCTAGGTGGCTCCCAATTCTTTCCCACTATCCTGATGACTTTTTGCCTTCCGTTTCTTCACAAATCCTTTTTGGGCACACCTCTTCTAAAAGAGCCATCTCTCCCACCTTTTTTTTTTTTTTAATTTCTAGGAGATGACTTCACAGCTCCAAGGTCTAATTTTTGCTTCAAATTAAGGGAAGAGGAGAGGGAGGCAAGAGCATCCATTACAGACTTAATTAACCCAAATGATATACTTATGAAAAGGTTGCTACAACCCACCAACAGTAGCTAAAAGAAAACACCCAAGGCTATTTTGCCTATACGATAAAGCACTCAATAATTAACTATTCCTTTTTTAATTAACTAGGGCTTCATCGAGACTAGGAACTATTAACCAATTAACAATTCTACATCCAACATGACTCAATAAATATATTTGTAAATGCTGTAGCAGAAGGAAGCACCAGTGAGGTATGGTTGGAACAGATTGAAATATTAATGCACATATGCTTCAGCCTTATATAAATTAAGTCAGCCCACTGATTCATTGAACTTAGCGTGGTCTATATTGACTGACATAAGTTTTTGAGAGGAAAAAGTGTATGTATGTACGCACACGTGTGTGTGTGTGTGTGTGTGTGTGTGCAAAGTAAGACCCTTTCACACTATGCAGCAGGAATGCCAATAATGAGACCACTAGGTTACATACAGCTACCAATATTTCTCTTGTGGCCTCCAAAGCCCTCTGGATAGACCCAGATTTTAAACCTTTATAGAGTTTTAATTCTTTAAAACCTCCAATATCTCCTCTTAATTGGGCCCACTTGAGAGGGTCTAGGACAAATTGTTGCAGCAAACTTGCTGCAGGACAACTCACCGTGCGACAATTCAATGCTGTATTAATTGTTTCATTCAGTTACCTTTATTATTGGTCATCACGTTTTCTGCAAAATTATTGTAACTCAAGTATTTCTGGATTGATTTTATTTTATTATTATTCTCCGTGGTTCTGTTGAAATTAACGTAACTTTGGTATTTGTTGAATTGTCCCACAGTGAATTGTAACTCCCAGGGTGAGTTGGCCGTGGCAAGCAGTCTCATTCCTGGAATACTGCAACCAATTTTGGTCATCATACTACAAAAACAAATGTTGAGACATTAGAAAAAGTTCAGAGAAGAGCAACTAAGATGATTAAAGGCCTGGAGATTAAGCCATATGAAGAATGGCTGCAGGTTTTGGGTCTGGCTAATCTAAAGAAATGAAGAATTAGGAGTGAGATGATAACAGTATTCCAGTATTTGAGGGGCTGCCACAAAGAAGAGGAGGTCAAATTATTCTCCAAAGCACTGGAGGGCAGGACAAGAAACAATGGTTGGAAGCTAATCAAAGAGAGAAGCAACCTGGAATTAAGGAAAAGCTTCCTATAAGTGAGGTCAATTAACCAGTGGAACAGCTTTGCCTTCAGAAATTGTGGGCGCTCCATCACTTGAGGTTTTTAAGAAGAGACTAGACAGTCACTTGTCTGAAATGGTATAGGTTCTCCTGCTTGAGCAGGGGGTTGGATTAGAAGACCTCCAAGGTCCCTTCCAGCTCTATTCTATTCTAAATTCCTATTTAAGATGTGCTGGTTTCATTTAGAGAGCAGACATGACTTCTGGATCTATGTTGTCTAAGGCACGTTTACATATGCACTTTGCTATTTTATCACTTAATCGGGTGACAATGTACATGTTTGGAGCAGCCTTCACAGAGAATGCAAGCTATAGGACTCAATTCCCAAATACAGTATTTTGCAAAACATCATTTCCCAGCATCAGTTGAAAATCACTCAGTGCTAAAAAGTACTAAAAAGGAGAATGAGCTATTGATCAAGACGCTGCAGAAGTCTTTGTAAGGCACCTGTTAATTAGTCATAAGCAATAAAGCTACACATTGGTGGGTCTGACTTTCCTTGCAGATGTTCCATTCTTATGAATTTTTCCTGCTCTTAAGCACCACTAGGGGGCAATCATCTTAAGTTTCCAGCTATTGCTGGATGAAAGAAAGTCTTCCACTTGCATAACATTACAGAACTGCATCCAAAGTTAAGGATTTATTACAGTAATCAGCAATACAATGAAATTTACCACTTTCTAGGATCCATATGGTTGTTCCCCTTCTCACAGTTTTCACACCCTGGAATATGCATGGCAGAACACCAATTAAATCAGCAACACTTAGAATAATCAGTTTTGAAGATGGAAGACCCCAGGGATAGGTTGTGAATACTTTTGTTGCCAATTCACTCAGGGTCGCGCTGCGTGTGCACGTGTGAAGCGCACACATGTGCACACACACACACACACACAAAAACCTAGCTTCTGTGCATGTGCAGAAGCAAAAATTAGTTTCTGTGCATGCACAGAAGCAAAATCCAAGATGGCGGCGGCCATGGAGATACCAATGGAACTGGTTCCGTGGCGTCACCGCAGAGTTACTACCGGTTCTATAGAACTGGATAGAACTGGTAGAAGACCCTGAGTTTGCTTCTCCTTTCTCTTCCAGAACCTCCCAAAGAATTCGATTTCCAGTAGTTCAAAGATTCTGAAAGATTACTTTTTTCTGTACCTGAGTCACATCTGTAACAATAAGTAAGGACATCTTTGACACAGCAAATGTCAAATATTGCAGAGGAGAATATGTTTTCATTACTTTACAGATTACATCAGGAAAATAGGCTTATCCGTTTCATGTTTTCTTTGCTTACCCATGTAATAGGTAGTTTAAAACAATTCTTTATACACTTTGGATGAGCCACGCTGTTCTGTCTTCTGGATCTGTGGAGTGTAAAGCCAGTAGATTGCTCTACTCAGATCCTGAATTTCAGTTTGATGTCTGGATATCAGGTGTGGAAGACCAGGTAGACACGTGGAAGGTACAATTAAACTGATTTATTGTTGAAACACCTATTCACAGGAACGTTCTCAAAACTAACAGTTAGCACCTGCTTGGAGTTAGATAAAGGTCTATGGAATTCAAGGGAGGTTGGACTTATTTATTTATTTGTTTATTTATTTTATTTTGTCAAGCATATATACGATAACAGATAAAAGTATAAACATGATTAAGAATACATGAAAAGGATACGAATAAAAAGGGACATTAGGACAGGGATGGTAGGCACGTTTGTGCGCTTATGCGCACCCTTTATGCACAACTGACTTAGTCACTTGTGGCCATGTAGGGATTCTAAACTGATACTCTTTTAACTCTGCCCCTAGGCTTCTGCCACTCTTTTACTTTGGCTTGGCAACTACAGCTTCCACCATGAAAGCTCTATCACTTTTCGTGGTGGAACTGCTCCTTATACTACTATTCTCCCTACAGTATATCCTTCTTTTCTGAGTCCTGAATCACCATATTGAAGCAGCTGAAGCAACAGAGCCAAAATAAAATAGGTTAGATTCACCTCAATAGGAAAGAGCCCCCTGGTATAGTTTTCTCACCATCCCTACCTCTGCATGGAAGGATGACAAGAAACATCTGTGCTGCTTCAATAGGAAGGCCTCCAAAAATGGACATAACTCCACAAGCCACAGCTGCAGAGAGATCTGAAGTCTCTGATAATGTCCTGCAGGTGATCAGGGCAGAGCCATAAAAATAATAATATATCAGTGTGGAAGCAAAATATTTTTAATATACTATCAAACTCTTCTAAGAACCAAAACATTTATAACTAACAATAAATGTAATCATGATTATGCTACCATAGTTCCCACAACTTGATTTCCAAAAAGAACATTAATATTATTAAACAAAAAGCCCTATTTATTACTTATTTATTAAATATATTTATATGGTTGCCCAACTCACACATGCTGATTCCAAAGTAGTATGCAGCATTAAAAATCAACAATATAAAAATCCCAGAAACTCCTCCCCTCCTCCCATTTTTTAGTTTTCACTAATCTGCAGCTCAGTAACTATGCTGACGCTTTTTCTCTCTCGTACACACACATTATTTGTATTATCAGATATTTGAGTGAGAGATAAATACTTTCCTTTAAATTCAGTTGTAAAAAAATCTACTTGTAAGTAAGTATCTAAACTGTGGCGGAATGCATCTATCATATGCAATGTATATACCGAGGCAGGACTATTCAATATTCTCACATTTATGTGAGAAAATTACAAATGAAATAGTTGAATTACATTCTTTTTTAAGATTGACAACCTAAATGGCAATGTCCTGCATAAAAAAGTTACCTACAAAGCTATTAGCCAAACCAATATTTTTACTCTAGGCAGCAAAATAACACTTTTCATCCTATGTTTCTCTAACCAGCTCCATGGGAAAGGAAAGTGAAGTGTACAATATATGTCCTTCTAGATGCTGAAAACCACATCTCTCAAAATGCTTTACCATTAACTGTGCTGTTTGGGGCAGCTGGAAGTTATAGTTCAAAATATCTAAGAGAACAAAAACTCAGGTAACCCATATGCTACTATGGTAAATGGTTGTGAGGAGTTAAGCACTCTTGGTAGATTGAAGATTTTGATCCATACTTACACTATAGTTTATATGCAACAGCTTTATTAGATATTATGTAAAATAGAGCTAACAAACAGATGATAGCTTCCCTGATAACATTCATCGATTTCAAGTACGGTAGTTGACAAGAAAGGCCATAGGTTTTCCAGCCATTCAACAACTCTCCTCTGGATCATTGATTCTTCTTGGAATCTTCTTGGAATCAAGGGTAGAAAAGTAACAATTGGACCTGGATTTCCAAAATCAAGGAAACAAGGTTATTGGGATTTCCCTGTTTAATTGTCCATTCTCATTTCATTGTGCATGATGACTAATTTTTGCTAGAATTGGTCTTTTAAAGAACTTCCCTTTAAAACTATTTATGTTCCTGAAAGCCTGTAGCAAAAGTATCCCTTACCTGTAGTAGTTGGGAAAAAGGACTGAGCAATCTTGTGAAACTTTGTCCCCTTGCATTACAGTTGAGGAAACATGGACTGATGTGAGGGATGTGGAAGGCCGGAGAATCATTACATAATTGCTTACAATTGACAGCCAGGTTAAGTTGTTAGTAAATCTTGGATGGATAGAAAATACTAAAGAGATGTTGAATGGAACAGAAAGGCCTTCTGAAGTACGTAAAGATGCATTTAACTCTGACCATCTGAGAACAGCCATGAATTATGTCTCACAAGAAATTAATATAAAATTTTAAAGAAAGTTTTATTTCTTCAAATATTTATTTATTTAATCATGCTTTTCAAATTATGTCTCACTTGACCACATTTAGATCACTTATAAATAAAGCCAAACAGATTGCATTATAGCTGAAGATGATTAGATTAGATTAGATTAGATTAGATTAGATTAGATTATGGTTTAGCACAAAAGTATATGCAGCCTACAGAAAGAATATTTTGGGTCTGCATGCTCAACTTCATAGAGGGGACATTACAAGTAATTCTTGACTTAGAACCATTCATTTAGTGGCCACTGGAAGTTATGATGGCATTGAAAAAAAGTGACTTATGACCAGCCCTTGCACTTACAACTGTTGTGGTATCCCAGGGCCACATGTTCAAAATTTGGGCACTTGGCAACTGGTTTACGTATACAACAGTGGCAACATCCCAAGGTCATATGATCACCAGTCGTGACCTTCCCAGCTGGATTCTCACAAATAAAATCAGTGGGGAAGCCAGCAAGGAAGTTCACAAGTCACAGTGAAATAATGTCTCACTTAATGAATGAACTGTTTCACAACAAATGTTCTAATCCCGATTGAGGTTATACATGGAGGACTACTGTCCTATATCATTAAAGCCACCATATCTAGGCTGCAAATTTAGGCTAACCGATAGAGGGCAGAAAAGTGATCCAGAATGCTTTAACACTTTATTGACATCTAGTAGGTGCATGGCTCATTGCAGCCCCTACACGTTATTATTAATTTTATCAATAATTAGCTGAAGCATGACAGAAGGCAGAACCCTGTCAATAATTAATACTTAGAATCAAGAATTAGGGAGAAAATCCTGCGTACATGTCTTACTGCTACAGTTCTGCAAAAAGAAAAAAGCATAGGATTTAAAACTGAAATCTAACTCAGATTTGGATGATGAAAAAAATGAGTATAACAATGTTGGTTTTATAAAGCACAAAACAGAACTACCGTAGTTACTACGGTAGGAAAGCCTGCTTATAGGAAAAACTGTTGGTCTGAGTTTAAACTGAAAGACAGTTTCATTTTGAAGTACAGTTAAGCTTAAGATCTGTTTTTCTCTTTATTCCACTTTAGCTTCAGCTACCACAGTGAGAGTATTCAGAGCAATGTAAATAGATAGGTTTCTGTGAGTTGTTAGTGGAATTTTTAATTTTAGTATTAGGAAACTATATTAGATTTTATTACTTAATTTTGTGGCTTCAAACATGTCAAACACCGCTTGAAAAGAAGTGAATACTACACTTATTATTGATATATATTCAACCTGCATAATTTTGATGCATGAAATATTTTAGGCTTAATGCAATATTGGAGGAGTTTGATTACTTTTCCCCGGCTATCTGCAGAGTATATGGACAGTAGAACTTTTATTATATCAAAACCCTTACCTGCACAATCTCATCAACTAGAATTTTATTACTTCTTTGATTCATAATCTATTCCTGTATCAATCACGAGACTATTCCTGTTTGTTTTCATTGCCATGGTTGCATATTGGGTGGAAAGCTTTAAGGATTTTATAGCAATAACTACCAAATCTCTTTCCTGGTGAAAAGATCTGACCATTCCTTTCTGTTGTAGCAACTTCTTTTTCTTTTAAAGTGAGAAAGTTCATTTTTCACAGGTTTATTTTGTTATATAATTAGATAATTTGAATCTGCCATATGCAGGCTGTTGAATTTAAAGACATTTATCATGATTCAATAATTTTGACATTCTTCCAAATAAATACATTCCAAAGACATTTAACATTTAAAGAAGTATGTCTTGATAATTTCCTACAATGGTCCATTGATCCACTAACATATTGTTAATCAATCATTAATTAGCTATAATAGTCATTGATTGGTTTGCATTTGTTCCTTTTGATAATAGATACAGCAAATTACTCATAAGCGATAAACCTGAATAGCTGGTTTAGTTGAAAATTCATCAAATTTAAAAAGCTGTGATCTTGAGCAATAATTTTAATAGTACAGGTTTTCGTTGTAAATCTCTGACTGTTAAGCTGTATATTTGCATTGCAGAGAAAAACCAAATAGGAGACGTCACATGCAGCTCATATTTGCCTGGTCCAACATATTTTTGGCTGAAGCATTTTGTATTTCATGCAGCAAGCCTGCATTAAACTGTGTAGTGCTGGAACATAATGTTAATGCACTACATTTCTCTACTAGTTATACTACCAGCTAAAACTAAATGGAAAGTTGCATTTACCTTTAGAAAGGCACAATCTTTAAGCTTCATCTTTCAAGAGAGAAAAAAAATACAGTTGGACTAGGATTTCCAAAATTCAGGGCTGATAGCTATAATCCATACTTTTCAAATGCTCCTTATACAATAGAAAGAAGTTTTGCCCTATCACTTTCTTGTCTTATTCCTCCCCACCCTCACACTTCAGATTTTTTTCCATATGCTAATTCAATATATTATAATATAGAAGCATTTATCTATGCTTATGAGAGATAACATATTTCAGACAATACAGGCTCCCTCGGCTGAGAATTAGAGATGAGCACCGTCCCCTTCAATCAGTCATGACTGGACAGGGGAAACCTTTAAAACCTTAATCTATGAGAGCTGAAGGGAAATGGAAAATTATTTTCACTCTACCTACACAGTACACAGGAAATACCAAAGAGATGTACTAGTTCCAGCAAATCATCCAATATATTTATTTTTATTTAGTTATCGTACTTGTTAACTGGCCCGGTCAAATGGCTCTGGCACATGTCAGTGTCATTCAGTGGGGTGCTTCTGGATAGTAAGCATATTATGGCAAAATAAATTATTCAGTGACCCAATGCTGATATTACCGCCGTAACAGCCATCACAGGGTTTAATCTTTTTAAGAGCCATATGCTGCCTTAAACCACCAATCCAAATCCAAAAATGTAAACCCTGCTCTTTTCTTTCAATTGTAATTCCCAGCATCCTTCACCACTGCTCATGGAACTGCTAGTAGTTGTAGTGCAGAAATATCTGGAGGGTCACCAATTTCCCATAATTGCTAACAAACTCACTTTAAGTCTGTGTATTAAGACAGAATATTGTCTGTGCTAAACCAGCAGACATTTCCTGCCTATATATATATGCACATATTGATATTCAAACTTTTAGGAAGCATATGCAGCAAAACCCAATAATTGACAAAGCTAAAATCTAGTCCAAGACACACACACACACACACAAATAATCCCTACTATCAATTGTGTTCTAAAAAGCATTTATAATTAAAATGTTTTGAATCCATTCCATACAATGTTTAAACAGTAATAAATCCCTGTGATTTCAGAACAACTTATTTTCAATTACACATGCATGCTCAGAACTACATCTATTGAGTCCCTTAAAACAGTTTTTGCCCAACAAAACATTAGAGACATATCCCAGCAAGATGTCAGACAGGAACAGATAAGAATATCCAAACTTGCCATGGTCTGTTAAAAGCAACAAAGCTAAAATGTTTATTTTCAAAGCAGGTGACATTTATCCAGTAACACTGTATTACCACATTTTGATTTTTATGCCAAATGGATGATGGCTGTATAATTCAATGTGATGGATGTTGTTGTCAGGATGTGCGTTTGATATTCTTGTGGTGGTAATGTGTCTTGAAATGGATGTTCCCCCACTTTATCGTTTCCCCTGGCAGTCACACAGAAAAGACACCTAGGGTAGGGCATAGGGGGCAATAAAACAAAGAAAGCTGTAGGGAAAAATAGGCTCTTGATACAGTTCCTTAATAAACTGGTTTTAAAAAACTGTTTTTGTTACTATATGTACTATTACTGGATCTTGCAAAACAATAAAGCATGCATTAAAGAAATTATGTTAAAGATTAGGGCAAAGCAGTTATTTTACAGAATCTTACAATTAACTCTTCTGCCTACCTAGCAGTTCGAAAGCACGTAAAAAATGCAAGTAGAAAAATAGGGACCACCTTTGGTGAGAAGGTAACAGCATTCCGTGTGTCTTTGCCGTTTAGTCATGCCGGCCACATGACCATGGAGACATCTTCAGACAGTGCTGGCTGTTCGGCTTTGTAACGGAGGTTAGCACCATCCCCTAGAGTCGGGAACGACTAGCACGTATGTTTACCTTATAATTAACTCCTTCCTGATTGATTATATGGCACAACAGGTTTAACTCAGCAAATTAGCAAGAAGAGTTTATTTAGTTATTTTGTAAGACAATCATAATTCTTTTTTTTTATTACTTTCAGGCTAAATTACAGTATCTTATAAGACATGTCTAGCCCATGGCCTACAGGCCGCAGATGGCCCTGGACAGCTAGTTATGCCACCTGACAAGATCATAACATTGTAACATTATTATGTGACTTATATACATTAACTGTATTATATCTTTCATATCTGGTCCAAGGCAATTTCTCTTCATTCACTGCAGCCAAAAGATTGTACACCCAGGATCTATACACAACAGGAAAATTTAAGGTAATGTTATCCGTTCTGTTCAGTACCATGGACAGCAGAGATGGAGGATGCTACCAGACTTCAATAGCATTTTCTACCATTTCTCCATCTTTGGTTTGAGAAGACTATACATTTTCCTTAACAGCTGCATTTCTGTTCCCAAATGTTGTAATATTTTTTTATGCTGCTATCTGTTCTGAAGAAGCTGCTATCTACTCTGAAGATAATACATATATAACATTTGGCTTGCAGTGAAATGCAGGCACATAACTGCCAAGGAAACTGGCCAACTCTTGCTTATGGCATTAAACCCACAGAAAAATGCAAATACAGTTGGCAGATACTACCCACCTATGGATAGGAACATTTCAGTATTCAAAGTATTCATACAGCATTTTCTACAGTCAAGAACCAGAATAGGTAAGCTCGGAGAGGGAAAGTGCTTACTATCCAGAAGCACCCCACTGAAATGCCAAAAGATAGCTCAAGGGCAAGAAGCAGCCTAGAAATTGCCTAATACTGTCATAAACAATTTACATTTATTCATTTAAAAAAATATATAATGTCTATTGACTGTGTCCTCAAAAGCCTAATACAAATTGCTTCTATCTAACTGCTGTATCTCTCTCTCTTTGTCTCTCTGTCTCTGTCTCTATCTATCGATATCTATCGATATCTATATCTCTATATCTCTATATATCTATAGATAGATAGATAGATAGATAGATAGATAGATAGATAGATAGATAGATAGATAGATAGATAGATAGATAGATAGATATAAATGGCGCTCTAAGTGTGCGACTTATTTTAAGCCCTATTTGTTTCTAATTATTTAACTTTGTTTAAAATTTCCCAATGCTAATTTTGCCCATATCTATATATTGACTAAAATATATTGACTAAAATGAAATGAATCATTTTAGTCAATAAATTCACTAACCAAGATCTTTGACTATTTCTTTCTTGGGTAACACTATTTTCTAACTTGGCTGGAACGTTCAAGCTCCAACCCAGAAATTTCCTTCTTCTTTGGTCATAAATTCAACTTCACTAAATTCACAAAGAATTTTATGCAGAAAGAGAGAAAAAGAGATTGTTACCAAAACAGTATAAGTGACTACTTTCTAGTGGTCACTAAACTTCAGGCAACTAAACCAAATGCACAGAGATGCTAGGAAAACCACATTATGTGTGAAGTACCACACATAGATCTCCATATTGCCATCATGTGGTAGCTTACTTCTTAGGACAGGCATAGAACAGAAAATGACTCTTAATATCAGTTTCTGCACCAAAACAAGACAATCAAATTATTAAAGGTTAGCTGTTCTGCACCTGCCATCCCATAACTTCAGAAGGAATTAATGTGATTCAAAGCAATGCTCAAGCTTCCAAACTTAATCAAAGCGGCCATCATGTATTTAATCCCAAGGGCCAAATTGCAAATATCTCAATAAATCTCTAATTGGAGCTCACTGGGCCAACCAAGTACTAGTTGGAAATGACAACTCACCGATCATGTATCCATTTTTTCCCCTAACCATGTTGCTCTTCAAGAATCAAAACAGGAGGCACTACTAACTACTACTAACAGCATGTCTCCACCGCAGTGAGAATTCATTCCTATTTCATGTGGTGACAGCTGCTTCAGAGTCTTTGAGCAATAGTCTGAAACAACACAAGAGTACAACTGTCTTATTTTTCATTTTGTAATTTTTCACATTACAGGTAATAGCAAAGATCCACAGAGCTCCTGATAATCCTTAAAGCAGCTAAAGCAGGGGGGGTCTCCATACTTCACTCCCCTTTATGTATACACACAACCCCCTAACTGAAAACAGCTGGATGTTTGTGCAAAAATAAGGTCTCTGTTCACAGAGACTGCTCAAAACTACATGCCAAATTCCCACACCAGAATTCCTTGATTTATTTTTAATTTAACATATTTTATCCTCTTCCTCAGCCCAAAAGCTCCCCATAACATACAATCAACGAAGGGGAAAGGAAGCTTAAATCACATAGCACAAAAGGGGAAAAAAGGGGGCATGATTTGATCCCATGAGATGAATATTCAGGACGAGATGCTCAAAAAAACCAATGAGAAATGATGATCAAATATGAGAGAAACAGTAATTTCAAGAGTTACGTTTTTCAGCTGCTCACACTTAACTCCTTGTGGATGCCTAATGTTCATATTTTTAAGAGATTATTCTCCAGAGTTCTCTACAAAAAAAAAAAATCCAGAAAAGTGCCTCTTGGCATTTCTCTTTTCCTGCATGGCTCTATTCTTGTTTGTAAGATCTTAAGGAGAACTTTGCTTGAATGGGGGACTAATGCTGGCTTTTAGTCATTTGCACATTCACTTGCGCGTTTCCCGCTGGGGTAAAGGCCATCAGGAAGATCTCTCCCTTGGCTGCTGTGACATAGATATTGCAGATTCAGCAATCTCTCGATTTTTAATGGGGAAGTCTCCAAACAGTGACCGGGCAATGTCCTGCCATATTATGGGATTTATTTGAGTCTATGGAAGTGGATAAAGTGCTTTCTAGTGTGCCCTTGTTCCTCCAAGACTTGGAATCCTATCTCTCCTGGCTCTATCGTAGATAATGTGCAGTGGGTTGATTCTGGGAGGTTAGTAACACCTTGTCTCAAGAGGGAGAGGTTTCACAATCTTCAAAGAAACCATGATGTGCCCCTTTTCCCCTGGATCCAGCTAGACTTGGCAATTAGTATCCTAGAAAAAGTGGATTGTCTGGCTCCATTTGCTAGATTTCTGAGTTCGGGACTGAGAGTGAAAGAAATGCCATTATGGTTGATTCCTTTTATGAAGACCTGGATGGCGGTAGTGCACGCGAGCCATCGCCCCAGTTCAGCTCTGCTGCGCATGTGCACGCACCTCATACCGGCCAGCTGGTTTTTGGTTCTCTGCCGTGCATGCGTGGAGAGCCAGGATGCGCACAGGGTGTGTGCGCGCATGCCCAGGGGGGGTGGGCGCATGAGTGGGCCATGCACGCATGTGTGTCCATGGGTGCATGCGTCAGGGCCGCATGAGCATTGCATTTCAGGCAGGCACACGCATTCGCGGGTATTCGTGCGCACCTTTTAGGCCTCTTGGCAGTCTTCCATACTAATGAACATGATATCCTTCTGGGCTGTTTGCAAGGGTTGGAGTTTGGGTGCACTTTTTTTTACAGTGGAGTTTTGTCCTTCATTATAGGTAATCCTTGCTTAGCAATGATAATTAGGACCAGAATTTTTGTTGCTAAGTGATAAGAGTCATAAAGCATAAGGTCATGACTGATCCACTTAGTGACAACAGATCCAGCAGTCCCCAGTTACCATTATTAAGTAATGATCAGGCAGGTTGTTAAGTGAGAACCTCATGTGATTCTGATTTCCAGCTTCCCCATTGTCTTTGATTGTGGAAAGCCAACAGGGACGGCTGCAAATTGTGATCACGTGACCATGAGACACCGCAACAGGCAGAAATCCAAATTAGTTGCCAAGCACCCAGTTTGTGATCAAAGCCAGAACTTTGACAGTCGTAACTATCACTCGTTCAGTACTTTCACAAGTTCAAACAGACACTGAAAGAGTGGTCATTAAATGAGGGCTACCTATAGTGAGGTTAGCTACCTATAGTGCTCAACAAGGTACACATTCTCCTGTGGGGTATCGCAGGGTTTGGTTCTCTCCCTTCCATAAAGCGTCTAAGGAAAGTCATCCACCGACAAGACTTTATATCATAAAACAAGACAGGCAGGAGATGCTGTCAATGTCTCGTCCCAGTGCCTTGAGGCTCTCAGAGTCTAGGTGCATTTAAACAAATTGAAACTGAATCCCGGGAAAGATGTTTATCAAGCTAGACATTTCTATGGCTATAGTATTATCTTTTGAGGGATTGGCACTATCCTGAAAATGCAGGCCCAGGATTTGGAGTTCTCTTGGACTCATACTTACTGTACCATAGACAAGTGGACAGCTTAGCCTAGATGGCCTTCATCCAGAGCCAGTTGCTTCTTCACCTGTGATATAAGGGTCTTATGTATCAGTAACTCAAATCCTCATCAGCACTCAGATGGTCTTTTGCAATGTCCTGGACATGTGGTTGTTCTTAAAGATCACCTGTGCCTTCAATTTGTCAAGAGCAAAGTGGCCCATTTAATTGGCAGGTATTTGCCTCCATGAACATATTATACCACTGTTCCAAGGCCTACATTACCTTCCTAATGTCGCTCATAGTGGTGGTTATTACCTATAAAGTCCCAATATATATATATGTTACTATAAATAGTTCCCATTCCCTTACATACCAGTAATATAGAGACCCATGGGAGCTGCTTTTCTATGGCTGTGTGTGAACTTTGGAATGCCCACCTTATGAATTAAAGTTGGATCTTATAGTTTTGTCCTTCTGGAAATTATTTAAAAACAATGCTGTTCCAGAAGGCTACAGTGATGCATAATACCTAGAATGATGGCTATATGAGAGAGGAGGGAGGAGGAGAAAGATGCTAATCATTTAACTGCCCCTTCTTTTACAACTTTAAGCAGTTTGATCAGTATTTGATCTGAGCTTGCTGCTATTTGGCAACTGGCCACTTTTTAGAAGAGTCCTTTCCTGAATATATTTTCTCTCTGAAAACCTTTCTGTAATTTTATAATCCTACTTGCAAAAAGTTTCAGTATATATAAATTTCACATCTTCCTTTAATCTCATTATTATAAATTTTCCATGCTGATTCTCAATTATTATAATTTAGCTGTAAATTTTTGTGATTTGCTTGATTTTCTAAAAAATAAAAAGCCTTCTCTCATTTTTTTTCTTTTTAGTTTTTCTGTTTACCAACTTCTTGCCTTAGATGTCTTTTTCTTCCCCTTCTTGCTGAAAGGAAGTCTGCATTCAACATTTATATATATATCCTTATCACCTGAGATGTTCATCCTCTATCTTACTTTCTGTAATACGGTAGCTTGTTTTGAAAGCTACTTGGATTTCTCTTCTGCCTGAAATTTTGGGCATATTTTTTCACAATGTCTTTTATTTCTTCCCTTAATTTATCATATCTTTTTTTACAAAGGTTAAGTAAATTGAATCCACTTATTACATTGATCTTTATATTCTGACCGCATGTCCTCCAGGTCAAATTTTCCTGGCACACCAAATCTCTAACTTTAAGCTATATATTTGTTCTGTTCCAGGCTACACATGGAGAGGTCCTAGCTGACTCAATTGCAGTTCTTGATTTTCTGTTTCCTATTACATATTTGGTTCCGTTCCAATGCTGTGCATCCAATGATATACATATATAGAATCTATGTTTATACTCTTGCAATATGTTTTAGCAATACATAATCTCAAAACTCTTTTAGGTATCTCTGATGTTAGTCATTTCACTCTTTCCTGCAATTCCAGGTTTCTCCATATTTCGATCATCTACATTCCAGTCATTCTTAGTAATACTAACTTTCCTTCATATTGCATTTAGCATGTCTTGCAATTTACTGTTCATTTATAGAGGTTCATGAACCACTTTGATATTAACTCAATATCATTAATTTTTATAAATATGCCCCTGCCATTGATTTTAGTTAAGCGATATGTACTTAGTAATGCCCTTTTTGAGTATTATTGCCATTCTCCTTCATATGGCCTCATGTTCTGAATAGTATATCATGCAATAATCTGATTTAAAGGAATCTATTTTAGACCACCTAAATTCATCTAGTTTCCAAACATGAGGCATATTGTGCTTCATTTCTATTTAACAATGACACATTTTTCTTTGTTCACCTTCCATATTCCAATTGTGGACAAGAAAGGATTCCTGCTGCAATATCAGTATCAGTGACCTTCTTACAGTTCTGGAGTCATCACATCTAGAAAATATTTTCCTCAGTCTGGATTAGCTCATCACTGGCACACAATTTGTTTCAGCCGCATCTCCTGATAATGATAGAGAATCAGTTTGCCACTGCCTTTTTCCATGTTTGATTTTATAGCTCCTTCTCATAGATGGATTGGCTAACTTCATATTTGTAGAGACTTATCTGCTCCCATTTTCCATGGTAGATTACTTTTAGATATGACTCTTTTCTTTTGACCTAATCCACAATTTAATTTAATTTTGACCTAATTAATTGATAAGAGTGGATCTTATCAGAAATCCTCCTCCTGTTGTCATTAGTGATTAGATCATTGGAGTTACTGAGCCCCTCTATCACATCAAAATGGTAATCTCATCAGAGATCAGATAAAAAAGTATATTATTACTATTTTATGCCCCAACAATATTACATTTTATTTTTGTTGTATTTTATGTCACTGTTAATCATTGTGGATCATAGTCTTGTCCAACCTTTCCCAAACTGTTACTGAATTCCATAATTCCCTAACCAATAAAAAAAATTAAGGTCTAACATATTGGAAGATGCAACACCGAAGAAATCTGGGTAGCCAATGCTGGTTAGCATATTTTGAATCAAAATTGATTGAATGTGATCATCAAGTAATTAGCTTAATAATTAGAATTCAACAGTCTTTACAAATGCTTACCTTTATCTAATCCACATATATTTCTATTATTTCATTCATTTGCTGAATATAAAGCTGTACCAAGTGAATTTTTGAGGAAATCAGAAATGATTCTATATACACTGATAAGAAAAAAATCTTCTGTTTTACTTGACATAATTTTTTTAAGGTTCCATTTAGCATTTTCATTTTTTTGATACACGTGACATACATAGGGTTCATATGTGAATTCATACACATCATTATGTATGTGTGAGAGCTTTAAAATCATAATTTGTAATCCTTCTAAAACAGCATTTTATCTTCATCGTCTATGGTATCATACACCACAGACTGACACAATTTCAACCATCATTTATCTTATCAGTCACATTTGATCTTTTATGTTATTCCATTCATGCAAATCTAAATGTCTGTTTCTCAGATTAGTTCCTTACTTTACATTTTAATTCTGTCCAGAAGAAAGCCAAAATACTATTGACAATTGCTTGGAATAGTTTTACCTACAGGATTGTTTTCCTCTGCCTCTAAGTAAAAACAGAGGTAAGAATACTCTAACTATTAAGCAGAATGAAGTGGTATTCTGGATTTTCCTTCATTGTTTAGCGCAAGACTTCAAAGTACTATAGATTCTATGTAGAAATATAAATGTGTATCTAAAACTGTTACTTCCAGATGTAGTAAAGGATGTGCACCACCATCAAAACAATTTGGGATATCTTTCAAAACAGATATTTGAGAACCATGGATTAGATCAGGCAATAGGAAGGAGGGCAAGAGAATTGTTGCACAATCAAAAGTTCAGCTCACAAAATATTGGATACGCTTATAAAAACCAAATTGTTAAAAAAACGAACACTATAAGAAGAAAGGAGTAAGAGGCAGAAAAAGCAGCATGTGAGATATATTGTTAGTTAAGCATTTTTCCAAGGTTTTCTTTTTAAAAAAATGGCACAAGCAAAGTAAGCATCTTGGTTTCTTCATCCCCTTTTGGATTGTTTTTTTCTTAATTATTTTGCAAGTACTTTATGAATTATAAAAAATAATGATCTAGTTTTACGCAGTTGTGCAAAACCATGATAAATAAATATAAAGACTTTTTTAAAATCTCAGGAAGCCTAAAAAAGTTAATTTCTCCAGTTTTTATTTGACTAATTCTACTAACTAAATGAATACACTGGAGGGACATAGCTAGTCCTTGAAAAGAACTATAACCTGTTTAGAAATAAACACTCTATAAAGCCCCGTCATGTGTATTACATTATGCATCCAGTGAAATAATATATATCATAATTTGTCTATGGGTTTTCTCCACTAGGAACCATGGTATAAGCATGCTTTGACATTTAGGGAGAAGGGGCATTTTCCCATCATGTTGACCTCATCTAATTCTCAGCTCATGAATGACAGAGCCTTAAGTTGTTCTTATCTATAGAAAACCTCTATAAATAAAAGTACTGCAGTTATTCTCCCCCTTATTCTGGCAGCATTCAAGGGCAGTCTCCAAGTGTACAAAATCTGTTACGCTTTGTCACTCATTACCTTGGAGGGAAGTCATGCAATTGCAGCTTTGTATCTACAAGGCCCAAATCCACTAGGCAGGATAGGGATTAACAGCAGTGACAGCAAATTTCATGCCAGTATAGTTTTCTACCAACCCAATTCAGAGGTAAAAAGGCCTAGGAAGCAAAGGTCGGGGAAATCCAGTAACATGTGTAAGTAGCATGATCACAATAATGTAACCGGGAAACAGAACTCTGATACATAGCAGAATTACCATGAAGGAGAGCGTTGAATCTGAACAGAAAGATTAATTCTGAGACCGTTATGCAGGACATTTCTTTCATGCTAAGAGGAAAAGGACAACCCAAGGCAAGTGTTTGATTTACATGAAATAATTAAAATGTTGTGCATTTTTAAAAAAAAATAAAGAGAATGCGCTGAAGAGCTTCCTTCTAAACAGCATAGAGTTCCTCAAAGTGATTGATCTGAAGCTTTTGTCTGTGAGTCAAACGCAGCAGAGGGTTGCAGAAGCAGGAAAGAGATATTTCTGAATCTGTTTGAAGAAATCTCATCCATGAAGAAACCAAATTACCATGGTAATTATCGTCTTACTTATAATTGTAAGTATATCCTTACATGGTTCATACAGCTCTTATTCTGAGAGCCTTAATCCTCCCTGGAAAGAGATTATCTTTTATGGAGTAGCTGAATTAAGTGTGTTCTTTCAAGCAAGAAACTATAGTGTATTTGGGCTCTGTGTGGGTACAAAGCTACTTAACGCATATTTATAAGTTTCTTTTCTGCTTTGGTACAATGATACATGAGACAAAGGAAGACCAGAAAAGTGCATCTACATATAGTCATCTTAAGAATTCCTTACAGTAGTGGCATGTTAGCTATAAAAGTCATTTACACTAAGTTCTGGAACCAATTTAATATCTGTGTTTTTAACCTTAGCGCCCTAAACAGAATCTAGATAATGTTAAGCATGTACTCTCTTTCTTTTTCATATGCTCTACTCAACTTCTGAATTTCTATTCCAAAACCAGATGAAAATAAGAGAATGCGTATTCCAAATATCTGCCTGGCCCCACCATGGTTAGTTTTCCAGATTAAAACCTGTTTTTGTACAAATGTTTCAAAATAATACCTACTGGCTGTATTTTTTTTTTCATAAAACTATATCAGTTATCCTTGATTGTTTCTGGGTTATTTTTACCTGCTAGAAAGGTGGGGTATTATTGACATTGGTTCATTGTAATTTATTTGCTGTTTTTATGTTATGATACCATTTTGATTATTTGCCATTTAGCTTCCTTGTGATTTATTAGAAAGATTTTTTTAAAATAAATAATTTTGTGCTAGTGCTAGGCAAAGAGAATAGAAAATATTTGTATCATGATGTGATACAGTGAGGTCTTCTACAATGTTCATGTTTGCATCATTAAACCATAGTCCTAAACATTCCAGGTATAAATTGAACCATTTCGCTGTACAAACATGGATATTTGAGAGTTTGAAGGAAATATTAATAATTTTTATTTAAAAACAAGATTTAAAAATAACTTTAGAAAGGTTGAGCAGAAATTCCTCTATTATTGTTCCTTACTTAAAATTATAAACTAATCAAAGCTCTGTTAGTAATGCCACGGCTTTGAAAATATTCCACTTCTATTTCATAACTTGTGTTCATTATTGGAGGAATAAATGGAAATTTTCTTACGTACAGTTTGATATTGTATCGTTGCAAGGACTATGACAATGTTTTAGGCACTTAACTGACACAGTGCAATTGAAAAAATTCATAACACATGTTCCTCTTACCATCTTACCTCTGACCATCTGAGCATTAGTATTTCTTGTATTATAATTATTAACACACTCTGACGCTAAGGAGTTTTACTCCCCTCCCAACCTGAAAAGAAATCTGTTCGAAATGCAAAACACAAGCAGAGGAAAGGAGTTTCAGGTACAGTTTTACTTTCACAGCAGCAAGCAGGGGATAGGATAGGGGAGGCTTCTGCGGGGCAAGCCTCAGGGAGAGAAGGAGATAGGATAGGGAAGGATTCTGTCGGGCAATACTGAGGGAGAGAAGGGGATAGGATAGGGAGGCTTCCATGGGGCAAGGCTGAGGGAGAGAAGGGAATAGGAGAGAGGAAGCTTCTGTGGGGCAAGCCTGAGGAGAGAAGGGATAGAATAGTGGAGACTTGTGTATGGCAAGGCTGAGGAAGAGAAGGAGATAGGAGAGGAGAGGATTCTGTGGGGCAAGAGGAGAGGCTGATTGTAACTACTGATTAATTTTCGAGCTGTGTCGATTTATCAAGCCCGATCACATAGTTCCATAGCGAAACACGGGTATTTAGCTAGTAGGACATATTTTCCATGGTAATTGCTACAAACAGAATAACGAAAAGAACGTCTTTTTAAGATGATTCATTAGCCAGCAGGAAAAGACAATTTATATGTACCTCACAGAATTTAGTCTCTTATTTAAATTCATTGTAAAATCTTATCTCTGAATCAATCCATTTTTAAAAAGTATTTAAAAATGATTTATATGTTGCATGTAGGTCCATTTTCCAAAAATTAGTAACTACCAGATAAGTTGGACTACAGCTCCCATCATTTCTATAATGTTTGTGGTTGCACTGTACCAGTTCAGGTATACCTGAATACCTGCATACCAAGCTAGAAAAAGACTAATTTCAACTGATTGAAATGACAATGCATCAAAATATCCTTTAAAATTATTAGAATGACATATTGTTAAGTGAACAAACAACTAAAAAATTATTTCCAAGATGAAAAATGATAAAACCTCCCAACTCCTGCAGGTAGTCTGTAGACTAAACAAGCTCTCCTATACAGTCTATTCAGAAGTAAGCACTCTTGGTCCACTGGGATACACTTCCAAATAAGTAAGGGGGAAGGGCAATCTGTGTTATTAGAAAGTTATGATGCAACGTTATACAGACACTAAATGTATAAGATTCTTCATTAAAATTCAAAAGCTTTCTATAAATTGTCAATGGGAAAGCGTATGTCCCCATCCTCTGAAGTCATTTTTGGAGACAGAGGCATGGATATCAGAGGGATAAAGAAGAAGAATTCCTCGATAACTCCTAAGAGAATACAATCCACAATTATCTACCTCAGATAGCTGTTTTGATTGAAACACGTATTCCAAAAGTTTAGTAAACAATACCAGTTTTCACAATATCTTGCACTTTTGTGAATTCCTTCCCTACATTCAGTTTTTTATTATATGGAAAATGCTCTCACAAGTCTTGTTCATTCATTTCATGGTTTTGATCCTATTCTTCTTTTTCTGTTATTATCGACCTCTTTATAAGCATGGTTTTATAATCAAAAGCAGAAATAGACACACTGATGCCCTTTAGATGTTCAGCATTACATTTGCCATCAGCCACAGCCAGCATAATCTGTAACAAGGGATGGCAAAAGTTGAAATCCAAAATATCTGGAGGTTATAAAGTTCTCTGTTCAGTCCATAAAGCAAGAAGAGAAATAATTTGTTCTCTATTTCTAAATGCAAAACCTGAAAACGGGAGCCAATCCCTAAAGAAAGAACTCTGCTGAGTTCATGTTCTCCATTTTCTAAATCAGCAACAAAGCTAAAATATCTATTTCTCTGACAATTCCAGTTGCTAATTAGCATTCCCTCTCAGAGTTAAATCCTCTAGCCTCACTCAAGTCAATGGGAGTTTCATCTGAATAAGAGCTGATTGACTTTAGCCCTCCAGGATCTATTATTTTCCATTAAAAACTCCTAGCTGGCAACGTGGTTCTTGTGAGAATTCAGTGCTGTGCCAGGGCAGTCAGCACACTGCTTTCCAGAAGCCATATTCATGGCCTCTAATACCTTCACATATCATAATCATTTTGAAAGCTTCAACACATGTCTTCTAATGGTGTCACTCTATATAATGAGATATGCAAATCAGAGTGTTATAGGGAGTCTTAATTGCATTATATCATTCAGAGCTGTAAATGTTCAGCTAGTTACTGTCCAGGTAGAGCAATGAAGGGGGGGGAGGGTAGACTGAGAAGAAGAAATATTCGTTTTTGCTGCCTGACCCCCAAATTAAATAGGCTTCCATTACTAATAGGCAAATTTATATGTTCCACAGATACTGATGCAATTGTAGGTAAATAGTAAGAGCCTGGAGATTCACTTTGTCTCAGAAATGCTTTCTGAAATCTGACTTCATGGTTTGAGGTTCCTCAGGCCCCCATTTCATAAGCTTTTAAAAGCTGGTCATCACACTCTGAGGAAGGAAGCTTAGATTAAATACAGTTTGGCAGGAAAAAGGCAATGAGGGAACTCTATATAAAGAGGAAGATGTGTTCGTAATACAGGGGAAAAAACTTTTTCCTTGCTGTGCAGATTAAAAACATTCTTCACAATAGTATTTCCTTTTTGTCTGCTTCCATGATAAATATTATTAGACCACTAACTAATTTTAAATTACTTAAAATATATTAAATATATTAATTAGTGCACAGACCCATATAGTAAATATAGGAAGTAAAGAAAAAAAAGGCAAATCAAAACATATTAAACAATAAAAAAAGACAGAAATATAGATAAAACATTAAGAAAGTAAAGAGAGCTATATATGACACACAATTATATTTTAATCTGGAAAGGCCTCTTAAAAATTCAAAATGTTAACTATGACCTAGAATTCAGTCAAATATCCCTATACTAATATTGTATCGGGGTGGGGTGGGGTGATGGAGCTGACAAATATTAGAACTGCTTCAGTGTATTATTACCTATTGTGGAAGGAAGTCTCTCTGTACAGTGCTTGCCAAGGGATATGTTTCTTTCCTTTTTATTTAAAATCCAATGTTAATTTTTTGCAGAAAACCACTTGCTTGAGTAGTGGATAAGTAGAGCTGGAATAAAGTGTTGGTATTAGGCAAAGAAAGTAACAGAAAACCTTTCTTGTACTCTGCAATACAGAACACCCCCATCCAACAGAACCAATGACTCCTTTTATCTACCGTATATTCTCACCAATATTGCCTTTTGTTCCTATTGTTGCAAAGCAGGATCTCTAAATCAAGGGAAAAGGAAATTTCAGCCTTAATCTTTTCCAGACTCCCATCCCCTATTTCTCTTTGCTGCTTATAGTAATTGGCTAGAAGGACATTTCAGCCAAGTCCAGTTGTGATTTAACTTTATGTCATCTCTGATCACTAGCTAATAAAAAGCCGATAAAGAAAAGGCAGGACAAGGCCACCAAAGATTATTTCATACCCTTCCCCCCCCCCACCAAAAAAATGGGACCAACTTTCATCACTTTTCTAGAAATATTCAAGTTTTCTTAATGAGATACACAGAGAGCAATAAACCAGTTACAAATTTAAAAAAACTATTGATGTTTACCATGAAGATACAAGTGTAACCAGAGGTGGGTTCTGAATTTTTCTACTGCCAGTTTGCTCAGGGTCGCGCCTCGAGCGCATGTGCAAAGCACGTGAGCGAGCGCGCACGCAGCAGTCAAAAAATCCAAGATAGCGGCGCCCATGGAGCCACCGACAGAACCGGCTCCTTGACATCACCGCGGAGTTACTACCTACTCTATAAAATCGGATAGAACCGGTAGGAACCCACCTCTGAGTGTAACCTAACACAGGGGAAAAGTAATGGTTCCCAGAAGAGCCCTGAGAAGAACCTCAGTCTCAAAACGTCACTGTCATTACCCACATATTCTACTTTGTTACTGATGACCATTTCCTTCGGGATTTCAAAGATACACCAACTAAATATAGACATTGGTTTGGATCCTAAAAGGGACATTAACATTGAAAGCATGTTTCCTATTGCTTCTTCTCCCTATCCCCAGGACACTGCACTTTCCCCCAAAATAAACCCTTCAGAGGATTTCAATCTGGGCATTATGGCATGGGCAAAAATAAAAAGAGGAGGCAAGACATTTCTTTAACTCAAATTGAAACCCATATTTCCAACTTTCATCTCTTGGTAAGTACAAGTGTTAGACTACAAAATGATCAGATTCTCATTGCAAATTATGCCATCCCTTACTTAACTATGATTCGTGGATTAAGCCACAACTGATTAAGTTTACATACTGTGCTCAGGAAAACTCCAGCCCACCACATTATGTCTTAAGTGCCAACAACCTAAATTATGTACTTTTTAAACTGCCTGAGCAGAGAATACGCAGAGTGTTTAGGACAGGGAAGAGAAACATCTACTCTAACTTTGTGATACATTTTGCCCTTTTGTGTTATATATAGGCTGATGATGATCTTGGTATATTTCAAATTATTATTTATTCTCCTAGTTTTTACTTCTGCTTAGTTGATGGACTGTAAGTGGTCACAAGATCTTTGGATAGTGGGAGGGCTATAAATACATAAATAAGTACTGCAGAACTCTGAAATGGCACTACTTTTGCACAAGGAATAACTAGTGTCATCATTGATTGTGCATATGCAGTCTCTTCTAAAAACGAAAGATCACATCAGCAAACTGGACTCACTGGACTCACGGATGTGGTCTGAGCAATATGTGGAGAGGGAGGACATATCCTAGAATTGAAATAGATCTGGTTTTGATAGATTGGTTTATTTTCCAAACTTCATAGATACACATAGCTTGGCAAGGGAAGCTAGGAAAGAACTCTTTTCTACATGCAAACTTAAAAGTAGACGATGTCATAGCACTACATGTGAATAAGTACTAGCAGTTTTCAAAAGTAGGCATTGCCAAATGCTAAAAGTTCACTGCATGCACTCCTAACATTTCATAAAGAATAGCTTGAATGCTAAACCATGTATTTTCATACAGGGAGTATAGCATGAGAAGCAATGTCGAAAAGCTAGATAGAAAGTAGGGAAAGATTTGTTAAAAGTCTTCATAGATAGGAACTTGTATACTTAGATACAGCTTAATGGTATATGTGCTGTTTAGCATATTATATATAAGAGAGTTAGTCACATGTTATGTAATGACAGATAGACTAATGAGAAAGTTATTAATGGGATCTTATATATATATGTATGTATGTATGTATGTATGTATGTATGTATGATGTATGTATATATGTATATATGTATATATGCATATGTATATATACATATAAATAGCATGCTGATGCTGCTTTTGGTTGTTTTCTTCGGCTAAAATCCCTATTCCCAAACATGCTACTTCTTCCCCTTATATAGATGAGCATGTATAAAAATAATGGAGCTGTGTACACTTAGCTGGAGGTAAGGCCCACTAAACTCAGCAGGTCTTACTTCCAAGTAAACATACATAAAATTGTGCTGGGGGATAATTATTCAGCTCAGGAAACAGGACAAGGATATTTTCACAAGACTTAAATGATAAGCCCAGGAGCCGCTATTAACATTTCTTACAACTGTGGGAGATCTGATTCATGTCACTCCCTCATTCTGGCTACTTTGGTTATTAGTACAACGTGGCAGGGGGATAGGGGTGGATGGAAAGGAGTTTCTATTTGGTTCTGCACTTATATTAGAGCAGGTTAATGTAATCTCACAATTCTTGGCCATCTGCAAATCCAATATTTTCCCTCTGGTCCTGAGGTTCTCATGGGAAGTTTTAAAACTGCCTAACAATAATGCTATGCTCTGACAAAATAGATATCATTGGTTTATCTGTTATTAAACTGTAGCAGGTAACAGGAAGCCTTCGGACCAAATGCAACTACCAACATGTTGTATATTGCTCAGAGCCCTTCTGAGGGAGATGGGCAGGTAAGAAACAAGATGAATAAATAAATAAACACCCCTCTGCCTAATTTTGCGAGTAGGAAGTACTTGCCTGATAAAGCTACATATGCATTGACAGAAGCACATGTATATTCCTTCTCACCTAGCATATTTGGGTTCCTACATTAACATGCACACAAGAAACTCTCCATATGTGATACAGTTTCATTCCAAGGGAATAATCATAGCATTGGAAAATATTCTTCTACTCCAGTCCCACCAGCCTAGAGTGGAATGTATAACCTAGCTGCTATTTTATCCTCTAAAACGACGATAGACAATGTTACTTTCTTTTGGGGACATCATTTTCTCAATAGAAATCTTGTGTGGACCACATAGTGGTGATAATGGACCGGTCCGAAACCTGGGATGAGTGAGAAAAGATCTAAAATGTACTGGACTATCCCTTCTCCTTTTTCTTCTACCTTTTTATTTTGCCCAGAGTTCTGAACTGCTTGCTTGCTTGCTTAGAGGTCTCTGTAATTTGATTAGGGGCCACATACAGCCTTAAGGGCATAGGACATCCATCCCATCCTACACTGTGGCAAACTGTTTATACTGGAAGTTAAACCAGAAGCTCATTTCCAGGAGAACTCAGCACAGAATTTTCAATTGTCCTGGAGCCGCACACAGTTACGCAGCATCTGAAGCAAGTATTGGAGTAACCATCTGGAATGAGGAAGGGCCAAAACACAATCTGCAGTTGGACTATATAACTTTAACAAAAGCCAAGTTGCATCGGGCCAAACTACAGACTCCAATATGAATAACGTTTCCAAGAAAAAAATAATAAGGAAACGAAAAGGAAACAATCAAAACAACAGCGTTTCACCCAACTGTGCAGCTAAGTTACACTTACCAGACATGAACAATCATTCTCTATCATACTTTCCCTTACACAATACATATTACATTCGGTCTTCGATACCACTAGACATTTAGAACATTTACAACTGAAGATAGTGCTGCCCTTTCCACAGGAGGCCACAGCTGGGCTACAGATTAAATGGGTTGAAAGCAAAGCACGGAACTTATTGAATAATGTTGTGTTTCTTCCTCTGCAGAAGACAATACTTTATGTCAGAAAAAAGTCAGAATAGAGCTGGAAGGGACCTTGGAGGTCTTCTAGCCCAACCTTGTGCTCAAGCAGGGCCTATATTATTTCAGACAAATGGCTGTCCAGTCTCTTCTTCAAAACCTCCAGTGATGAAGCACCTGCAAATTCTGAAGGCAAAGCTGTTCCACTGGTTAATTGTTTCCATCGTTAGGCATTCCCTTCTTAATTCCAGGTTGTTTATCTTTTTGATTTGTTTCCATCCATTGTTTCTTGTCTTGCCTTCCAGTACTTTGGAAAATAAGTTGACCCACCCTTCTTTGTGACAGCCCTTCAAATACTGGAATATTGCCATCCTATCCCTGCAGTCCTTCTTTTCTCTAGATTGGCCATACCCAATTCCTGCAACCGGTCTTCATATGAGTTTGTCTCTAGGCTTTTAATCATACTAGTTGCTCTTCTCTCACCATTTTCAAAGTCTCAACATCTTTTTTGTAATGTGGTGATCAAAACTGGATGCTGTATTCCAGGTATGATATTACTAAGGTTTTATAAAGCTTATAACACTTATACTCTTTACTGCTATAGAGTAATGACCCACTAAACAAACAGGTGTTTTTAGAATCTGACTTCTGAAATGTAACAAGTACCACTAGGCAAATGGTCATCGTGAAAACAGATTTGACCTACCAGACCACTAGTGCCATCCAGAATAGCCCACCCAAGGGATAATCTTGCAAAAGCTATTGAAAATGAATGATATAATTTATAATTGTTAAGCAACAATACAACTTAGAAGAACAAAGAAAAGGTCATTAAAAGTAGATAAAGTAGACATTTACTAGTTTGGCATTGATTGATTTGAAATATCATGGAATTCTATGCTAAACAGAGACTGTGGTTTATTATTGGATAAAAACACCTGCTTTCAATGACCAAATTTAATCATTGACATTAGCAATTAAAATGGGGTGGGGACAGTGGGCTGATTGACAACCTGGTGGACCATAAAAGGGGTTCTGGAAATATTGCTAGATGTAGCTGAGCCAAATATTTTTTGCCTTGTTTGTGAGGCTTGGGTGGCAGAAAGGGTGAGGATGCAACGGGGGCGCTTGAACTCCAAGAGGCTTCAGTGGGAAGATATTGTAATCTGATCTAGTGTGAAACAGCTTCTTACATGGTTGTTTCAGCCACATATCTGGTAATTATAGCCAGTTTTGGCCATAGACCAGTGATGGCGAACCTATGGCACGTGTGCAATGGGTGGCATGTGGAACCATTTCTGTGGGCATGCGATGCATTGCCCTGTCAGCTCCAGCACACATGCGCGCACGGGCCAGGTGGTTTTTGGCCTTGATTTTTGGCCATTTTTTACCCTTCAGAGGCTTCAGGAGCTTTCAGGGAAGCCTCTGGAGGGGGGAAAACGGCCCAATGGACAAACTGTAAGTTCGGGA
>JANHFT010004333.1:252429-273658 GCA_032467955.1 Pseudoxenodon macrops | reverse complement strand
AGGGGAAGGATATTGCAAAATCTCCATTCCCATCCCACTCTGGGGCCAGCCAGAGGTGGCATTTGCCAGTTCTCCGCGCTATTCAAAATTTCTGCTACAGGTTCTCCAAACTACTCAAAATTTCCGCTACTGGTTCTCCAAAACCTGTCAGAACCTGCTGGATTTCACCCCTGGCTTGAGTGTTCCAGATTTCTTTGATTAAACAACACCATTTATCAGGACCCCCATTCTCTGTAGCAATTCTCTGTCCTCTGAAATGAGGGTTCCCACTGAGATTTGAACAGTTCTCACTCTGAAAACCTGGCTCTTCGCTCAAGGACTTTGGCAAACACCATTGAAGGCCCCTTTTCTTCTTTCTTCTTTGTTCATATCAGGGTTTGTTATGTCTACCATCTTTCTCCTTTTTTGTTTTGGGTTTTCTTCGTTTCTTGCTTTTTTTTAAAAACAATTTGTAAACCACCCAAAATTATTGGGAATCAGGTAGTGTGTACATTTAATAAATTACTATTATTGCCTTTTAGGTTGTTGTATTTGTGTATTAAAAAAATTAGTTTAAAGCAGTGATGGCCAACCTTTTTCTTCTTGTATGCCAAAAATGGCAGTATGTGCGCGCTAGCGCACGCACACATACCAACACACAACCCCCATGCACGCTGCACTGTGCATGCGCTCCCCCCATTGGGCCATTTTTCGCCCTCCAGAGGGTTCAGGAAAATGGCCCAACGGGACTTCCGTTTTGCCCATAGGGCTGTTTTTCACCCTCCAGAGGCTACAGGGAAGCCTCCTGAAACCTCTGGAGGATGAAAAATGGCCCAATGGGCAAAACGGAAGTCACTTCTGATTGGGCCATTTTTTCCCTCCAGAGGCTTCAGAGAGGGAAGCCTCTGGAGGGTGAAAAGTGGCCGAAAATCAAGGCTGAAAATCAGCTGGCGCACGCTGGAGCTGACAGTGGAACACCTCCCGTGCCCTCAGAAATGGCTCCATGTGCCACCTGTGGCACACGTGCCATAGGTTCACCATCACTGGCTTAAAGACTCCCACATTCTCTTGTGTATAGTAATTTAAACAGGTAGGGCTTCAATTGAGCCTCTTGTTACTAAGGGAAGAAGATAAGTGTTTGATTGATTGATTGATTGATTGATTGATTGATTGAGTACCATCAGGTTGGTGTCAACTCTTAACAATTACAAGAATAGATTGTCTCTAAGAGAATCTGTTCTCACCTGGTCCTTCAAGTCTTATAACAGTGCATCCATTACCACAGTAACTGAATCCATCCACCTGGCTCTGGTCAACCACTTCTCTTTCCTTCCACCTTTCCCACCTTAGAGCCTTCTCCAAGAGCAAGGCCTTTAACTGATTGTCCAAAGTATAGTCATTTGAGCCGCTTTATTTATGCCTCAAGTGAAAACTGTAGGTTGATTTGTTTTCTTTTTGGTTTTCTTTGTTTTCTTGGGTACCTACGGGTATTTTCCAACAACAAAGTACCGTAGTTGTGCTCCATACATGGGTGTCCAGAGAGAACAGTGGAGGAAATTACAAAAGGTGTGGGGTATCATCATACAAAGACAGGGATGTATATACTTGTTTCAGACCATGGGGCACAAAAACATAAAATTGACATTTGCATGATGTTGCATGCAGAACACCAATTTTGGCATAGTGTTGGTTTGCTGCATAGGCCACTACGCATATGATAATAAGAAATTCTAAGTAGTGGATCACAATTTGTATTTGCCATCGTTCTTTGCATAAAGTTCAAAAGTATTCCAGCCTGGTTCTTCTAAATCCATCTTGTACTTCCATAGATTATCTCAGGGAAAACTAATTCATGCATGATTCTAATCTTTGTAGATAAAGACACATCATAGCATCTGAATATTTCCCCCCCAGACCTTCCTTGTTATCCTACCAATTGCTAGTCTTTGATGTATTTCTTGACTTCTGCTTCCTTTCCTATCAATAGCTGATCATAAAATATAGACACTATCTACCACTTAGCTCCATTATTAGTTCTAAAAAGAGAGAAGTAGATATAACATAAAATGCAATTCAATTATGTCTTTTATAAATTTTAAATTTACAAATTTTGCATTTTGCGTTTTACCTTAGCTATCCCGTTTTGAAGTCTTTGAAATAATTAGCTTAAATACCATAAATAGAATTCCTTCTCAATCTGTTTTCAAATCAGTTTTTTTTTCAAAAGATAAAAACTCTGCATTTTAGGAAGTGATTTTACTTTCTGGATTATTTCATTTCTTTTCATTGTTCTCAAATTACGTTTTTCTCCCGTACAACATTCCATATTAAAAGAGTGATTCTCTGAAACACTTACAGTTGTAGCATATATTACTTGTAATGACACCCAAAATATAAGTACAGTTTTCAAGTTCAGATATAACTATTCCAGTTTGATAAATTGTGGTTTAGTAAATTGGGATTTAATGTTAGCTGTGCTAACCTAGTGGGAGAAATTTGTATAACTTCAGATTCAGTCTTGAACTGAAACAGTGAGACTGCTCTCTTCTTTTATGAATTTAGAGACTATGACTAATCCATTCTTTTAGTGCCAGGAACTGTTCTCTCTTCCTATCTCTGGGGCTTAAATGAGTTATTCCAATCAGTCATACAGAGAAAGAGACATACACAAATAGATATGCAAACAGCCTCTTTTCAAAGAATTATTCATAATATACAGCAGGGGTGTCAAACTCGATTTCATTGAGGGCCACATCAGGATTGTGTTTGACTTTGGAGGCTGGGTTGGCATGGCTAGGGTGGGCATGGCCAGCTTGAAATCACCTGTGTCAGGTGCACCCTCCCAGGCTCCGTTTTCTGCTGCAACTGCCTCCTGCAGTGCTCTGCCAGCGAAAACGGAGCTCAGGAGGGTCGCCCTCCTGAGTTCCGTTTTCACTGGCAGAGGCATCGTGGGACTGTAGAAGCACCCTGTGGAAAGTCCGACTTTTTCTCCTTCCCTATTCATTTTTATATATTCAGTTGTGTTCCTGGCCTTTGAATCAAACAGGAGATGCAGTCAAGTGTTATCCCCTTGCTCGGAGGCTGGGACTCGGAGGCTGGACAGAAAGGAACAGACTCAGTCTCAATCCCAGCAAAGAATAGCTCTGGTTTGGAAAACAACTGAGGCAGGATATATTCCATTTTTGGTTATGGGAACTTTGTACTGAATTAGTTTGTCATTTGGGTGTCCTCTGGGATTGCTTAAGTATCAAGTGGTAGCTATAGCCTAGAAAAACTTTGCTGCCCTGAAAACACAGTGTACCATTTCACCCATGTGACATCGGTACATTTGCTTCTGGGTGTAAGATGCTAATCATCACCTTTAAAGCACTACATAGTTAGGATTTGGGTATCATCAGAATTGCCTTTTTCTGATGATATCTACCCATTCAATGAGACCTAGAAGGGGGATCCCTTTGAGTCCTAAAGCTAAAGGAATATTATTTAGAATCAAGAAGACAGGATTTTTTATGTTGCTGCTCCCTTTCTGTGGAATTGCATTCTCCCAAGATTAGATCCTGTTGGTATTTAGGAAAGTCATTGATTGACTATGTACTGCCAAGTCACTGTTCATGGTTAGCAATCACATCAGAGGTGGGTTCCTACCGGTTCGGACGAGTTCTACCGAGTAGGTAGTAGGCCGCTGGTGATGTCACGGAGCCAGTTCTGTTGCTCTGTGGCGCCGACATCTTTTTTGGGGATTTTTTTTCTCCAGATTTTTTCTTCTTTTGCGCATGCGCACAAACTGAGTTTCTGGCACTGCGCATGTGTCTGCATCCTGTTTTCGGCCTTTAAAAAAAAAATCCCCCAGATCCGGCACTGCGCATGCATCACCATCTTTTTTTTTCTTAAATTTTTGGGGCTTTTTTTTACTGTGCATGTGCGCGCACACGATGCGCGCATGCAGCGCAGGAGGCAGCGAACTGCCGGCAAGGTAAGTTTAGAACCCACCCCTGAATCACATGCAGTATTCTTCACCATGATGATCTGTTCCCAACCTAGCCCTTCAGGTGTTCCATCAATCAGGAAAGTCGTTAAGATATTTTAGGAAGTCTTTAAAGAATGATTTGTGGTATGGAATCCCTACTGAAGTAAGTTATTTTTTATCTGGCTTAGATATGTTAGTTCTCAGTGTAGTAGGATTTAAATGGTGTTCACTTTTGTATTTTGTTATTGAATGTTTAATACATTTGCTGAATTGGGATATACAGGAATTAGAGTTGGTTGTGATTGAAGCAGCATTCTAGCCCGAGTAATCATTACTCAGCAAGTAGAATGTGCATGCATTGATTGAATGTTTACTATGGGCATATTTAGATATTTAGTTGGGGAAATGGGTAAAGAAATTATAAGATGTGCAAGTGGATAGTGTTTAGCCTGGGTAGTGAGTTAGTGGATAGTGTGTAGTCTGCTGTGAGGAATAAATTTTTGTCCAAAAATGGTATGGAGGAGAAGAAGAAGAGAGAGAGAATTTCTATATGTTGTTTCTGGAAAATAAACAGGTAGAAATGAAATAGTTTTAATCAAACTTTAGACCAAGAATAATCATAATCAAATATTAAAAACAATAAGAGAAAATATATATGCAAAGTTGAATTACAAGTGACAACTAAATCCAGGAGAAAAGTTTTGCAAGGGTCTGTCGAGTGATGATGCTTTCCAAATGGCTCAGATCTCAAGGATAAAAATTCTGACAGCAATTCAACTAACAGTCCAAATGCAACAAATTAGAAACCTTTTAAAATCAATTGCAGTGGCCAACTAAATCCTGTACAAAATGTAGAAGTGATACTAGACTGCAAAGATGAAAGAAGTAACATTTACTGGCTGAAAAAAATAAGAAACATCAATTAGGGAGGTTCTGTTAAAAGTCACAAAATCAGAATTAATTTAAGAATTAGCAATTTAAGAAATTGCACTGAGTAAAAAATAGAAGCTAACCAAGTTTAAAAAGATGTTCAACAGAGGTGTTGCCCTTACTTTTGCATTAACTTTTCTTCAAAAGTTCTGTCTTAATTAAAACTCCACTTTGCTCTTCATATTCAATATCTACCCCACTACCTTATACCAATCTATTAATATCAAGTAGCTGAATTAGTAAAACTGTAAACATTTGGGGGAGAAATTGGCTGGCTGTTAGCAAGAGGAAAATATTAATTTAAATTCAGATAGTAACTAAACATTTGCACATTTAATACATATTTATTTAGTACTGTGTGAAGATTTGTTTTCATTCCCCAAATCATCACATCTCTGAACTAATTTTTGTAAGGTGTACTAGAGATAATATGTAATTTAGTTCTTCAATAAAATGAGCTTATGGTTTAAGAAATGATGCCAACCCACTATAAATAATTGTATATCTTATTTAGAAAGTGCACAGCAGTGTATTTTATTTTAGCAATCTGCAATCAAATATGGAATGTTCTGTTTAATCATCTATTATAATTGGACTACATTGTTTATTTCCATGTAACGTTCTGTTTTTGTCTTCTCACGTGGGATTATAAATTAAAGGCTATAAAAACATTATCAAGTCAACTATCTAGAAACCTCTGCTTTATAATCTATGTAAATCTGTATAAGTACCCCAATCACAGTGTCTCTTTATACGTGATTGTAACAGCCATGTTTCTATTCATGGCAAAACCTGCAGAGATATTCTTTTTCCCTTTTAAAAAAATTCCATAAAAGAATAATAAAACGTTATCTTCAGTGAGCCTTTTAATTTTTCACTCTTTATAGCAGTAATTCCTCAAGTGTGGCCAGAGACTACTAATGTGTCATAGAAGGGGTTCAAGCATGCTGAGAGAAACTACATCCAATAATAGATCCATCTCATTTATGATTCTCTTTGCAAAGTACCTCTGATAACCCCACCTTCTGCCAAGATGGAGGCAGCGTTGTCACTAAAAATTATGCCTTAAAAGAGTGGTGTTCAGTTATTCCCTGATGCCACAGGCTTTTTCTTGAAGGTTCTTTGTAGCTTTTGTTGAAGGTTCTTTGTGGAAGGATACCAGCCCAGCTCCAGGTCCAGACTGGAAGCAATCAGATGCCTTGTTCTCCTTACCAAAGGAAGAAAAACTGCTTACAAAGACTATGCTCATAAACTGAGCAGTTACTTGTATTATTCTTGACTTGGACCCAGCTTTCCTGTTTTAGAACAAATACAGGGGAAGCCAGACAAGCAATTATGGCAACTTTGTAGAAAAGGACGAGGATGTCATTGTTTTAATGTCTTTTAAATTGTTTTAGGATTTTAGAATTGTAAGCTGCCCGGAGTCATTTGATTGAGTCGGGTGGCTATCAAAATCAATCAATCAATCAAATAAATAAATAAAAAACAGGTGATCTATTCCAAAATTCCATTAAAAAAAAAAAGGACTGAGGAACCATTTTTTTTACTATTGACAACTGCTGGAAGAGAGAAACTGAAAGCTGAGAAATTTACCATGTAATTCAAAACTGCACTTGAAGATAGAAAGTAGAATAATCTCCCAGAAATCAGTGAGCAAAATCAGTACGGATTTGAGGAAGTCTCAGAATTGTATGGAATCACAGTCCATTACTTTCGCATTATGTGTGTATCTAGTTTGGTTGCATTTATGTATTTTAAATTCTTCCCTTGTAAATATAGTCTTATTCCACCAAATAGTTTATTGCTCTGTTGCCAAATGTTTGAACTTTGATTATGTGACCATGGGGATGCTGCAACGGTCATAAGTGTGAAAAATGGTCATAAATCACTTTTTTAAAGTGCTGTTGTAATTTTGAATGGTCACTAAATGAATTCTCATAAGTCAAGGACTATATTTACTATATAATTGCTGTATAGTAAAGAAGATTGTAAATAACTTTTTAGATATCTTTGTCTTGCTTTTTGTTATCCTTGTTTTTTTAATCCTTTTGTAACCTTTTTATATTTCTCCTATGTTTTTGTTATTTTTAAGCCTTTCAAAATCTTCTTTAAAAAAAAAAAGAGTTTATTTATACTTATACTTTATTTATTTGGCCAGGTGTGTTTAGACACACAAATAATTTGTCTCTGGTACAGAAACACCCAGTATACTTGCAAAACAACAGAATGGAATAATAGCCTATTTCTGGGATGTTCCTGCTCATCTGTAAAGCAGTGGATTGTTGCAGATTTGAAAGTCTTGTGTTGGAAGAAAACGAAACATGTAATCTGAGCATCTGTAAACATTTCTAGAATACCACAAATGAGCTCAGCATAGGAAGGACTGGCGAATTAAGAGACATTGTTTCCTTCTGATGTCAGCATTACATCCAGACGCAAAGAGGTCAGTTATGACCCAGGAGAACATTTTTGAGAAATTTGAATGTTAGGTTGGCAATGTGGTATTCAGCCTTTTTTTTTTTTTTAACTTCACTGCAATAATACAACACATTTCCTGCCAGACATCTGGAATATGATGGTGCAATGAGAGATTTTCCAAACAATGATGAACATATGGCATTGGGAATATGTGTGTCATTTAGGGAATAACAATATTGGATTAACTTTATGTTGTTTACAAAAGCAGATTGAGAAATTGTGGAATTTTTACATGAACCATGCGAAATTATTTCAATGCCTATACTCACCGTGAAAATTTGAGGCCCCTGGAGGTAATTTTTCTATTAAGAGTAAAATAAATGAGTATGGAATTAGAAAGTAATTAGAAGATCTACAAGGATATTGGAATTTTGAAACTGGTTCATTGCCTCAAATGGGCCAATATCTTCCTTTGTTATAAATAAACTAGGGTGAAGCAAACATATCTAGTGATGTTGCCATCACAGACCCTGCATAGAGAAGAACCTGAGTACCAATTCAGATAAAACAAATAGCAGTTAATCATAAAAACTGAGTAAATGTAACCTTGAGGTACAGAAGGAAGAGCCGCAATCAAGACAATGGTCAGATAAAAGAAATTTGAGTTGGAGAAACGAAATGTAATTTGAGAAAACATCTTGGACTTGACTCTCCCTAGTTCTCCCAAAGCAGAGGTGGGTTCCTACCGGTTCGGACCAGTTCTATAGAGTAGGTAGTCAGCTGCTGGTGACGTCATGGACCCGTTTCTGGTCCCTGGATGCCGCCATCTTTTTTTGGGAATTTTTCCCAGTTTTTTCTTCTTCTGCGCATGCGCAGAAGTCAAGTTTCCAGCACTGCGCATCCATCTTGTTTTCGGCCATTTCTTTGGATTTTATAAAATTTGTTTTGTACTGCATGTGCGCGCTTTGCACGCACGTGCACCCACGCGGCACAGGAGGAAGTGAACTGGCGGTGAGATAAGTTAGAACCCACCCCTGTCCCAAAGATAAAAGGAGGGAAAGGAAAAGTGCATTCAGACTTGCAAAATCTGTTACAATAAATCTGTTATAATAAAAGTAGTATTTGTCTGTATGGCTTTGGTGTCCTAGTTTGGTCTACCTTGAAGGGCTGACAGTAACATAGAATGCAAAGTAACAATAGTCACAGTGTCAAAATATGGTTTAGCATTATCATTAAGCGATTGCAGATTGTTCTCTAGGCAATGCTACGTAGATAAGACAGCAACTTGCCTATCAGTGAGGCTTTTGCTCTGCAGTGAATCTTTGGTGGCATAGGTTTTATGAAAAATCAAGGAGGTAGGAAAGATGAAGACCTGTCCCATAATATCAGCAGGCAATTGTGTGTCCAGCTTTCCTGTAGAATTTTCAGCAGCCACAAACATCTCTATAAAGTAGGAGGGCATAACCTGAAGTCCCAGGGCCACTGAAAGCTGCTCAGACGCCGTCTAATTCCCAAGAGCTGCAACCAAACTATAATTTTCAGAATGCTTAAAATGCTTAAACAAATCAGAAGTCATTGTAATAATACAGTTGTTACTGGTTAGATTGACCATAAGGCAGATTACATGGTGATGTCCATTGTTCTCCCTACAACTATCTTGTGAAGTTGTTTAGGCTGTGGGAAACTTAGTTGTTTGTTTGTTTGTTTGATTGCATTTCTATGCCCCCTATTTCCTTGATAAGGTGACTCTTATAGGGGAGCTGGGTGGTGACTTGTCCAAAGTTTTTGTTGTTGTTAGTCACGAAGTCATGTGCGACCCATTGCAACCCCATGGACAACGTTCCTCCAGGCTCCTCCTGTTTTCTACCATCCTCTGAAGTCCACTTAAGCTCATGTCTACTGCTTCAGTGACTCCATCCAGCCACCTCATTTTCTGTCCTCCCATTCTTCTTTTGCCCTCAATCGTTCCCAGCATTAGGCTCATTCCAGAAATTATTCTGGAATGAAGAAATGCAGGTAACCACTAGATGGCAGCAAAGCCCTGGAGTTTTGTTTTACTTTGTTTTGCTCTCTTTGCTGCCAGGTAATGGTCATTAAGGTTTTTGCAACCAACTAAGGTAGTGCTATAAAGTCACCCATGGGTAGAAATTATCAATAAAATTAATTGTATTAAGAGGAATTATTAATTACTGTACAGAAATAATCAGAGTCCGCTTATTTGAATAGATAAAAATATGCATTTGCTTCAAAGCCTTGCAAAATTTACTTACTGAACAAGAAGGAATATTTCCTTTAAATTCTTCAAATATTTTTTTATAAAAAAATTAAGTTTTAAGAGTGTGAAGCCTTATTTCTGAACATTTAAAGATGAGTGAGAAATGTGAGATGCGTTTGGAAGCTTACAGCAGGGAACAATACATGAATGCATTCTACAATGTTTTTCAAGTGTGCGCCTTTGGCGTTTAGTCATGCCGGCCACATGACCACGGAGACGTCTTTGGACAACGCTGGCTCTTCGGTTTTGAAACGGAGATGAGCACCGCCCCCTAGAGTTCGGGACGACTAGCACATATGTGCGAGGGGAACCTTTAACTTATTACTCTTTTTATAGGGGGAGAAGTGACCTAGAGGTTAAGACACTAGGAAGTTCGAGACATGATGCGGTGAGCTCCTATTCCTGCCCCAGCTCCTGCTAACCTACCAGTTCGAAGGCATACAAATGCAAGTAAACAGGTACCACTTCAATGTGAAGGTAACAGTGCTCCATGCACCTTGGCATATTGTTGTGCCAGCCACATGACCACAGAAGCGTCTTTGGACAATGCTGGCTCCCTCAGTTAGGAAATAGATGCGCACCGGCCCTAGAGTTGGATCCATAGGACAGGGGGAACCTTTTTTTTAAACCTTTATTAGTCTTTTTACAGTCTTTTTAACTTTGATTTTCCATTATATCTGAACTCAGAACTTCAAGTACACTCTTCTTATTTTGATCACTTTTTTTTTTAATTAGCTTTCTTAAGCTACTTTGCAGCTGCAAATCAATGGCCTGCTTCTTTCTTCATCAACACAACACGTAATATTTCAGATCCAATGTGACATTATCGCCTACAGAAGGCTCCACTTGTTCTCTACTTGTTTAGCATTCTTTTACTCCTTTTTCAGTATTTGTGAGCACGGGTGCATATGTCTGTGTATACAGTATATCCCGAGTTGAAGTTATAAGCTGGCTTGAATTTTTAAGAGGCCAAGTATATTTTTAAAATTATCAGTTGCTTTTATACTGCAGCTAATATCATGGAAATTCAGCTGAAATCTGACTGTTCAGTTCAGCCATGAATCTACTCCTTCGGACAAGGTATGGGCTCTCTCCTTAATCTCTGTATAGGAATAGTTATATTTGCCTATCCGCCAGGCTTGCTATAAAGATTTCTCAAACAAAATGTGCAGCAGTATTATTAAAGCTGGAATTAATTTTGTATAACTTGGTCAAGAGAAAAAAAAAGTTTGTTCCATCTCCAGTAATACAACTGTCATAAGATATATTCTTCTTATTACTGTACATGTCCCTATAATAATTTATTTTAATTGTACTCAGTGCTGAAAAAAACCCAGGCACTATGTTAATTGAGAAGAACAATGTAAAATCATCAGCAAAGGAGCAGATATTATTTTGTACTAACAATATACTACACTCCCAACAAGATATCCCCCCCTTCTTAAATGTCTATTTAATTGTGCTTCGGAAGATACAAGACTATCTCTGAAACCGAGCCACAGGGCAAAGAGTCATCTAATAAAAATAAATCTTATTGAAGCTGATTTTTGCCCTATCTAAATCACATCGTGAAGAGACCGTACTCTTGTAAGATAAGGCATTAGAACATCAAATCATAGTGCATTATAATGAAGGAACAGGATGCTTTCGCCCATCCAAACTCTTCTTGAGGATGTATTAATTTCCTTTTGCAACAAAAGGCTGGGGCTACGTGCCTAAATGAAGTCTAGCCTGGCGGATTTTTCCTTAAGAAGAAAAAACAGGGGTGGCAGCGGGTAGGGGGAAGGATTTCTGGCTGAGAAACGAAGGCAGCCGCTTTGGAACAATGCAAGTTGAAGAGGCATATGCATTAATATGACAAGCAGGAGACAAAGAAAGCACAAATAATAAAAAAAGAGGAGAGATTTTTAGACTTAAAATTAAAAATAATTACCGTACTGTATAGCTATAGTAAAAGTAAACCAGCAGGACTTTATAACCCAGTGCAGTGTAGGTGTTCAGTGGTTGGGATTCAGCCAGTTTGCACCACTTCGGGAGAACCGGTGGTTAACTTTCTGAGCAGTTTGGTGAACTGGTTGTTGGAAGAAATCATTAGAGCTGAGAACCAGTTGTTAAATTATTTGAATCTCACTACTGTAGGAGGTTCCATATTATGTTAGGAGAAAGCCAATATATTTACAGACATATTGATATATAGGTAGTCCTCAACGTATGGCCACAACTAACCCCAACATTTATGTTGCTAAGTGAAACATTTGCTAAGTGAGTTTTAACTTACATTTTTGCAACTTTGTTTTCCACAGAATCATTGCAGTTGTTAAGTTAGTAATATGGTGGTTAAGTGCATCTGGCTTCCCCATTGAATTTGCTTGGCTAGGTGGCTCAGTGGCTAAGACGCTGAGCTTGTCGATCAGAAAGGTCGGCAGGTCGGTGGTTCGAATCCCTAGTAGAGTATATCCTGCATGAGCAGGATTAGATGACCTCCAAGGTCCCTTCCAACTCTATTATTGTTACTGTTAGTTACAGAAGGTTGCAAAAGCAGATCACATGACCCCGGGACATTGCAACCGTCATAAATAGGAACCATTTACCAAACTTGTGAATTTTGATCACGACCATGGGAATGCTGCAACAGTCGTGTGAACGGTCATAAGTCACTTTTTTTCACTGCTGTTGTAACTTTGAATGGTCATTGAATAAACTGTTGGAAGCTGAGGACTACCTGTATACACTTCTATCACAAAACTGAAGTTAATAACCAATTTATAAAGCATTTATTGAAGTATCGGTGGGGGGCGGATTACATTCCTCTCTTGGGACCACTTCAGTTTGGATGTCCTTCTGTACTCATAGTTCTTGCTCCAGAACCAGTTGACGGCTGTGGCTTGGAATGCTTTGCACACCTTCAACTGGTCTGCAATTGTACCTGTTCCTGGACTGAGAAGCTTTGCTCAGGTCACTTACATCTTAATTTCCCTCTCTTTGGATTATTGCAATGATGTCCACATAGGGCTTGAAAACAACCAGGAAGCTGAAGTTGGTTCAGAATCAGCAGTATGGCTTGTTATGTGTATACCTTGGAATGTGACTGTATAACTTTGCAAGTTGCACAGGCTTCCAACAGAATTCTGGGTGCAGTGAGTGCTGGTTATGACCTATGCAACATAATCTGTGCAACTGCTAATCTCGGGTTACATTGTCCCTTCCCACATACCCTCTTCCAGAATGGGAATCCTCCAGGTCCTTTTGTTTCTTTTTTGTGGCTCTGCCCCCTCCCCAGATTTGATTGACTCCAACCTTGCTAACCATCCCTCCTTTGGGAGCTATTAAAATTCTGATTCCCTCCCCACTGGGTATTTGGACCGGATGTTAAATGTACCCATCTTGGAGTGGTTGGAGTGTGTGGTTGCTTTTTATTTTTGTTGTAAATAGAGATTGTTATGTAAATCATCCAGAATCATATCAGCAAGTCGATGCCATGTAGGTTGATTAAATATACACATGTAAATATTACAATTCTTTCCTTTATAATTATCTTGACAAAGATAAGCCTGATTCATACATTCCAATAGAAAAATGGTCCTTGTTTATTATAAGTAGAAACAGGTTCAGATCCCACTATTTCCAGATAGACGTAAAATATGCCTGCTGGAAACCACCATAGATTGCACTGGGCTAGTTAGATAAGTGACCTGTCATGGTGTGTAACAATTTGATAGTGAGATGGGCACCATATAAGCTTAGTAAGTAAATAATAAATTTCCCGTGCTTCTAATTATCTGTACTCTAAGCAGCATATACTGTATATAGGCCATTGAATTGATTTCCATGAACCATCCCAAGCTTGGCTTCACATACGCCTATTTCTTTGAATAAAAATATGTAGTTCCAATTCAGCAACCAATTAGAAAGGACTTAAATTCCATCTGTTGCATACCTAGAAAGGAATGGCAAAGCCCAACTGTGGATCCACGAAGCAGATCAAATAATTGACATAGTATATCAAAATTGACATAGACTCATACTCAGAAAACTTGGGGTTCAGGGGTTAGGAAGCAATGGTTGTTGTTGTTTTTTAAAGGGGGATTTTGTTCATTTTGAAACAGTTTCCTTTTCATTAGGCTACAACATCTTTATGGACCGTCAAGCTCCACAAAACGAGAGAGGTTGCAGAGAGAAAGAGGGGACTTGGGTCATGGGAGAAGGTTGCATGAAATGAAAGATAAGGATAGGTAGGCAGAGAAGCCTTTAAAAAAACAAGAGGAAAGCAGCCCAGGTAGCATGGACAAGAACAACATTGGTAAATGATGCAAGTATTCAAGCGAAGAGGGAGGCTAATAAAATGATTATCAAGCAGAGATCAAGTAACCAGAAAGGAAGATTAGGCCTCCTTATACAGGGAACAGAAGCCTGCTTCTAGGCATTACACTTATAGTGTATCCTTTGCCCAGCACAATACCACTTGTGGGTATCCTGTTAGTTTGAAAGCATGTTTTCCACTATCAGAATCATGTTTGCAAGTCTAGCTTAACAATTCGTTGTTTTATAGTTAAAAATCTGTAGAGATTCTCAGTCATCCAGGTCATGGTTGTCCCAAAGGTGCTTTTTCAGGAGGGAACTGGACTTTCTTGTTTTTTTCTTTTGAATGGTGTGGGAGTAGGGATGGATTTCCAGAAGAAAAATTGCAGACTACAGGAACCAGGAGCACTACTCAGGGGATCCTGAGGATACACATAAACCTCCAGGTGCTTCAACAACCCTCTAAAACAGGTGTGTCAAACTCCCGGCCTATGGGCCAGATGCATCACATGCTGGCCATGCCCATGTCCGGTTTAGCAAAGGGGGAAAAAAAGTTGTGATACGTCACGTGATGCCGCTATGATGACATGGGTTTGACACCCCTGCTCTAAAAAGATGCAAATTACCAGCTGTCTGCAAGGAATATAAATCCTTCCATTCCCCACTATCCTGTCAGAGCTGAAGAAGCTTCTTGGATGAGAAGCGAAACATCTTCAAAAGAAAAAAAAACAAGAAAGTCCAGTGGCCTCCTGAAAAAGCACCTTTGGGACAATTTGTTTTTTTTAGTTTAAATAATTCTTTGGTTTTGATACTTTAGTCTGAGAGAACATCCCTGTACTTGGAACAAAATGGCATAAATGCTATGTGGCAATTAAATGCATTTAATACTTGTTAGAATGTTGCATTAATATTATGGTATTTTCCTGGACATCAATTATATACTGTAAATGTCACTTATCTACCATAATAACTTGTCTCACCTACAAGTACCGTATATCCATTTACTTGTAGCAGTTCAGAGAGAGAGAGAGAGAGAGAGAGAGAGAGAGAGAGAATCTTAAGCTTTTAAAAGAATTATCGGTGTACATGAACAGACTAGGCAAAACAGAGAAAGGTTTATATACACAAAGCAGTAGCTGCAATTTTAAAGTAAAATTTATCACATACAAGAAATTGTCAGCATGGTTTAAATGTTGCAGGGTCCATATATTCTGACACTGTCCCTTTCAGCATAGTAAGAGCACAAAAGCTTATGAAAAAGTAAAAGGTCAGAAATACCCCAATCCTTAGAAACAACCCTTGCCAATTTCACGGTAACCTAGCTCTTACTAAGAATGCACAAGGCTGATGTTTTGCTGTTCAGATCTAAGCTTATTATTTACAAGCAAATTCTTAAGAAAAAACACGTATAGATAGCCCTCAACTTACAACCATCGCTTCAGTGACTGTTCAAAGTTACAACACTGGAAAAAAGTGACTTAGGGCCATTTTTCACACTTAAGAGGACTGTTGCAGGGTTTCCATGGTCACATGATCAAAATTTGGACGGTTGCAGTGTCCTGTGGTCAAGTGATCACCATTTGTGACCTGATAAGCAACGGAGAAGCCTGATTTACTTAACAACTGTGTTACTAACCTAACAACTGTAGTGATTCACTTAAGAACCATGGCAAGAAAAGTCGTAAAATGGAGCAAAATTCAACTGTCTTGCTTAATAAAAATTGTGGGATCAATTGCAGCCATAAGTCGACTAATTGTAGTGAAATCTTGCAAAAATAAATATTTTCAAGATACTATTCTCATTTTCTCCAATGGTGATGTGAACATGCCCTAGAATGCATGTTCTTCTGCTACGCCCTTGCAATGCTGCCATTGTGTTGTACAATGTTGTATTTTTGCCTTCTTTTGCCTGGCTCATAGCTGAGATAGCTTATAACATTCCCTGAGAGGTCCCAGTTTTAAAATAGAATATCCTCTCTTCCTCCAACATAATTCTGGCATTCTTTTTCTTGGAAATCCTGTTGATCAAATCAGAGGTTGGGATCTGTCCAGCTGTCATTGGCCACTTCAGACAGCTGTGGGCACATGCCCTGGGGTTATTAAGATCCTCCATGAACAAATTAGCTGGGGATACAAGAAAGGCAAGAACCTCACTTCCCCCAAAACATCTGCCTGTGTAAATGCCTGATGTTTTTCAAAATACTTGCCAGACTTTATGTGAGATGCAGCTGCTTTTAAACATGGATTTTGTGCTCTTTTGGTTCTAAGCTGCAAAGGTAGATTAAACCAGGAAAGAAGGCCAGATTTTGCCGGCTGTTTGTTGCTACTTCTATCACAAGTGGGTTTTTGCTGCTTCTGCTGAGATGGAGTTTCCCATTGTCATAATTTTGTACTGGTTATTAAATCAGGGGCAATGCCACTGTGTCTATTGTACTCCATTCTAGATTAATGGTCTGGGCTGTCCTGGTGATGACTGGTTATTACATAGAGTTAAACACAATTGTATCTTTTCCATGACCAACAGGTGAATTCTTCTGATTACTGTTGTCCATGAGGTCAGAAATGGATTCCTTGGCTATTTGCTGCTGGCCCTACAACACCCCTACAGCACTAGATGAGAACAAAGCTTGCTTATTATCATTAGCTTTCACTCACACGCCTCCAGATGTCCTGTCAATCAGAACCAGTCATTTAATAGGCACAAAGGAGGCTCGTGTTACCCTGCACCTCTTCTTCACACCTGTGCCCTGTCAACACATTATTTTCAAGCAGGGGTTTCACATTCGTTCAGAAGACCAAGAGCCCCACATTTAGAAATAGCTGTCCTGACAGGTTACAGGCAGACAGGAGGCCTTGTGCTGACTGGGTGGGAGTGAGTGACATCGAGTTGGCCACGCCCACCCAGATTTTATGGCTCCGACTGTTTTGCTTTCTGTAGGAAATGGGCCCAAGTGGCTCTTTGAGTGTTAAAGGTTGCTGACTCCTGCAATAAGGCCTTCATAATATACTATGTCAGTGTATCCTTTTCACTGCTCTTCAGTTATCCTTCCAATGCCTCCCTTTTTCCTTCCTTCAACCGTTTGTGTACTTGCAACATTCCCCACCCACTTATTTCCCTTGGTAAGTAGAATCTATCAACATTACTGCAAGGATGAAGGGCATGATTTATTGTCATTTTTTTTCTGATCCTCTCAGTCAGGGTTTTTAGTTCTACCGTACTTGAGTCCAGTCCGTTATTCCAGTTATGTATCTGATGACTGAAATTGCTTAGGTATTAATTGCCTTGATGATATTTCCTCTGTTAAGTTTGGACTTTAAGATAAATCTTCTTCTTTTTTTACTTCAGTGTGTTTGATGTTGTCCACTTGAAGGATGCTCAGATATTTGTAGCGATTGTCTCCATTCAGATTCTTGATGCTATTTCCATAGGGTATCTTGATTCCTTTAGCTTCCACTATTTTTTCCAGTTTGATAGTAAGCAAGGCACATTTGTTCTGTTCAAACTCCCTTGCAATATCTTGGCTGTATGTACAGCTATTCTATTTCAGATGGTGTTTTTCCATGCAGCTTCAGAATATCCATGTAAACAAGGTGAAATAGTCTTGCAGAAGTTTTTAATGTATGAAAGCTATGGCTGATTTGTTCAGTTTGTTGACAGAAGAACTAGTGCAATGACAAACAGTAGTGATGTTAGTGAGAAACAAATAGGGATGCACACTGCTTATCCAGTTACCAATATATTCAATCCAAAAAGTTTCTGTCTAGCGCAACTACCGTATGATACAAAATTGAAAAGCAATTATTATTTATTTGAGTTATATATATCACCTTTCACATCCAAGGCAGTGTATATATTATTCCCACTTCCAACTTTACTGAAAAATATATGGAATGGAGGCAAAATCAAAATCTAAGCATCTTGCTCAAAAATGTACTTCTGGAAAAAGTTCATATCACCTCTTATTTTACCCGACAGAATTATTTTTGTAAATAGAGGCTCACCATTATCTTTTTCTATCTCTTCTCAGTTTTATAAGCAAGCAAGGGTAGGAGTCAAGCAACTAAAAGTCCTGTGCAAACTTTCATATCATTTGGAAAGTATTCATTCTTATTGGTTAAGAAGAGGCTAAAATAACATCAACATGGCATCTACTATGGCATCCAAATCAAAGTGTTGACATTGGTCACAAAAGACAACTGAGAGGGGATGTCTTCTTCTTTGACAGATTGTTGTAGGATTTTGATGCCTCCTAAAGAATGTGTCAGAATTTAATACAAAATACATCCTCCTCCCACAGCATATATTTATTCATTTATTTTCTCTGTTGAGGGTGGAGATCTATGCTTGACAAAATACCATGCATACAATTAGTTAAGATGTATTTATAATGTATGCACAGTAACATCTATTGTATCTTTTCAGGTGCAAAATCTATTAAAGGAGAATTCAATTTCTTTATTCTGAATTTTTTTAACCTACACCTTGCTGTAAAACTAAAGATTGGACAAACAAAATTGCCAAATAATATAAAATATTTATTGTAAGATACTTTAGGCATGGTGTAAAGCAAAAAAATCTAATCAAAATCTTATGCTGATAAACTCTGGGAATTGCCTCGCAGTATAAGAGTGACCAGAGTAAAACAGAAAGGGCACATGAATTCAGTATTGGTCATATTGGTAATGGTATGTATTATATTACCATAATATATACCATGTACTAACTAACTATAGTATATTATGGTAATATAAATTGCATTTTCCTTTAAACAATTAATTTGTGTTCTTTGTGCATTAAATCTTTTTAAATTAAATTAAATTTTAAATTAAATCCGCCATCTTCGATATGACCTAAGTGTAGCACATAAAATTATCTGCTACAATGTCCTACCTGTCAATTAATACTTCAGCTTCAACCACAACAACACATGATACAAACTTATGGTGAACCGCTCCAAACTTGATTGCAGAAAATACGACTTCAGTAACAGAATTGTCAATGTGTGGAATGCACTACCTGACTCAGGGGTTTCTTCCCCAAACCTTCAAAACGTTAACCTTAAGGACTGTCTACTGTTGACCTCACCCCATTCCTAAGAGGTCCCTAAGGGGCGTGCATAAGTGCACCAGCGTGCCTACTGTCCCTGTCATAATATTCCCTTTATACGTAATCATTTCTTGTATTCATGATCATGTTTATACTTATATCTGTTATCTAACACATGCTTGACAAAATAAATAAATAAATATCAGTGCTAAAAGAAAAACTGCAGTGTGTTACATTCTCACAGTAAACATGCTCAAAGTTTCATTAAGGGTCGGTGTCTGATACATAGGATACAAACTCTTTAGAGTTTGAATTTGTTGATCTAACTTTAGGCTATGTATATTCCTCGACTTATAACAATTTGATTAGTGATCGCTCAGTTACAGTAGCACTAAAAAAAAGTGCCTTATGACTACTCACTTATGACTTTTGCAGCATCCTCATGGTCACATGATAGCAATAGCAATAGCACTTAGACTTATATACCGCTTCACAATGTGTTACAGCCCTCTCTAAGCGGTCTTAGAGTCAGCATATTGCCCCCAACAATGTGGGTCCTCATTTTACCCACCTTGGAAGGATGGAAGGCTGAGTCTACTTTGAGCCTGGTGAGATTTGAACTGCCAAATTGCAGGCAGCTGGCAGCCAGCAGAAGTAGCCTGAAGTATTGCACTCTAACCGCTGCCCCACCACGGCTCATATATAAAAATCAAAAATTTAATGATCAAAATGTACTTGTATTTTGATCGTTCTGCAAATATTCCCAGTTTGAAACAAACCAAATCTTAGCTTGAATCACCTACTCCAGGTTCAAAAAGAACTTTTTAAGTTGGAAATTCTTCCAGAATGGCTGGAGCAGTCCACTGGAACTCATTTCAATTTGCAAATTTTTTATATACCTTTAGATTGCCACCTTCTTTTTAAATTGGAATGGTTTTCGTTTCAGAGCTGCACAACAGATCAGGACAGACACCAATAAGCTAAAACTGTAGCTTTTACCTTTACACTGACTAAAGCAGGACTTCTCAGAGTTTATTAGGCTGCTAAACCTGTTTTTTTTCCTCCAAGTACCTAGTCAATAGGCAAAGCCTTTATGAGAGCTAATTGGTTAATTGCCACCTCACACTTCCCTTAAAAAAGGAATAATTAAGAAGGGAAATTCCTGTCTACCTCAAAACCCAAACCTTTCCTTCAGGTGAGGGAAGCAGTGATGGGCAGGGCTAATTTGTAGAAGGCAGATTGGGCACAAGGAAACCGGTGGCCATGGCATTTTTACACTACATGGCTGAGGTACCTCTGACGAATTTCTACGAAAGCCCTTAGCTTTGTATAATGACTTTTTTTAATGGACTTTTTTTGTCTGTAATCTCTCACAGAACATGATCATGTTCTTGCAGAACCAACCTTGTTTGATGGTTTGTTATGTATTTAGTGTTTGGCTACGGTACAATTAGCTAAGAGGCTGCAATGTTACTATATAGCAGTTATTTGACTGTGGAAGAGTATTAGTCCTTTTAGTTCACACTCATGTCAGAGGTGGGTTCTGAATTTTCTAAATTCCGGTTCGCTCAGGGTCACACCTCAAGCGCACACGCACACCAGTCAAAAACTAGCTTCTGCGCATGGACAGAAGCAAAAATTAGTTCCTGCGCATGTGCAGAAGCAAAATCCAAGATGGCGGCACCCACGGAGACACCGACAAAACCAGCTCCATGACGTCACCGTGGAGTTACTACCGGTTCCATAGAACCGGATAGAACTGGTAGGAACCCACCTCTGATTCATGTGCATATCCAGGAGGCACCACAGGGGGCAAACAAGCTCCTTTGGTGCCATCTGTGGCCTTCTGTCACCATTGATGTCGCTTTGCAGTCAGGCGTCGCATTCAGTACCAGCAGGGGCCCGACCTTCCACAAGAAAACAGCGCCACATTTCCCACCTATTTATCTACTTGCATGTAGTATGCTTTCGAACTGCCAGATGGGCAGAAGTTGAGGCAAGTGATGGGAGCTCACACCACCACACAGTGTAGGACTTGAACCGCCAGAGCAGAGAACATCTCTCGCATCTTTAAGCCACTGAACCACTGCATCTGTTCTGTGGGCGTGGCCTGGAGGTCAGGTGACTGGGTGGGTGTGCTTTTACACGCTACACAGAACACAAAAAACTTTTACACAACACAAAACAACTGACTCAGACATCGTGCAAAAGTAGCTGTACTGACTCACACACAATGGAAAAGCACACAAAATGGCACCAGCAACAGATTTAACACATTTAACAATTATAACAGATTTACAGAGATGGAAAAAGG
>JANHFT010004333.1:226819-237795 GCA_032467955.1 Pseudoxenodon macrops | reverse complement strand
AAAGTACTTTATAAGTAGAGGACTACTTGTAGTAATAGCAGTCCTACTTTAGGACTGCTATTACTACAGGTAGTCCTCTACTTATGTCCACAATTGAGCTAAGTGAGAAATTTGTTAAATGATTTCCCTCCCATTTTACGACTTTTCTTGCCACAGTTATTAAGTGAATCATTTTAAGTGAGAAATGTGGTTGTTAAGTGAATCTGGCTTCCCTACTGATTTTGCTTGTCTGAAGGTTGCAAAAGGTGATCAACATGGCCATCGGGATGCTGCAATGGTCATAAGTGTGAAAAATTATAAGTCACCTTTTCAGTGCTGTTGTAACTTTGAACTGTCACTAAATGAACTATTGTAATTTGTAAGTCAAGGATTAACTGTACTGGAAAATTGAGTTTATGTGGATTAAGGAGGAACTGTTTTACTATTACTATATACAAGAACTAGAAGACTTTACTTTTTATTGTTTCGATATTGCAGTACAGGTAGTCCTTAATTTACGATCACAATTGAGCCCAAGTAAGACAGTTGTTAAGTGACCTGTGCCTCATTTTATGACCTTAACTTGCCACAGTTTTTAAGTAAATCATTGCAGTTGTTAAGTTAGTAAAAACAGTTGTTAAGTGAATTTGGTTTCACTTACAATGAATTTACTTGTGATGAACCATGGATTTACCAACTACAACAGTTAACTTCATCCCCCTAAAAGACAAACTAGGAAAGAAGTTACCACAGTGTGGTTAAATCTGATCCAGTAGTTAATTGACCAATTAGCTGCAACTGAACAGTCAGCTTTGGAGGGTTACAGAATAGAATACAATATTCTTTATTGGCCAAGTGTGATTGGATGCACAAGGAATTTGTTTCTGGTGCATAAGCTGTAAGTGTACATACAAGCAACAAAATGATAAATCATGTAAGATACAACCAACAAAGTGATAGTCATAAGATACCAACAGGAGTAGGTAATAGGAAAGATGAGAAGGATAATCTTCATAAAGCCCTACTACATGGTTAGATATCCTTAGTCATAAAACAGTGCTGTTGGAATGAGGTGTTTAGCAGAGTGATGACATGGGGGAAAACCTTTCCTTGTGTCTAGTTGTTTTGGCATGCAATGCCCTATAGCAGTGTCCTGAGGGAAGAAGTTGAAACAATTTATGACCAGGATGTGAGGGGTCTGTAGATATTTTCTCAGCTCTCTTTTTGGCTCATGCAGTATACAAATTTGTACAGATTTATACAAAGCTAACTTAAATCTGGAGGAATTCTTTCACCTTAAAGAAAACTAGCTTTCTCCAAGTGTCCTCAAATTATTACATTTCATGAGGCTTTGGCAGGGGTGGAAGAGGTGGGGGGAGGTATATTGAATTCAGTGCTGTAACCACTTACCATTAATCTTATGTGTTCCCATTATTCCTATGTGCTCATTTCTGCTTTCTCTCTCTCTCTCCAAGAACAGTACCCCAGAAAACCTGGATTAGACTATCAGTGCTGTATTAGAACCAAAAAAACAAACAAACCCCAACTCATAATAAAACATTCTGTGATGCACTGTATAAAGTTAGGGCCATTGTTTTGCAATTACCTAATATTCTTACCTTTCATAATTCATTAAGCATCACTTGCTTGTATCTCATGAAGGACGAAGAAAAATCTAGGTAAAAAAAATCTCAGTCTGTTCCTTTTCTTTTAGAGTCAGATGTCAAGCTGCTTCCCCTCCCTGGTGTCTAAACACAATTTCGTTTTAATTAAAAAGGGGAAAAGCCAATTGCTTGCCTTGTGCCCTTGGTTGGTAGAAGACAACTTGGGCTCTCTGTGAATAATTGAGCTTCCAGGAAATATCACGCAACATTGACTTGTAGGGGGAAAAAAGAATTTCTGCATATATATTTTAACCATTGACTCTAATGATCATCACACACACACACACAATATAAAATTATATGCATTTCTATTGTTTTTAAACAAAAGTATTTTGGACAATCACGGACAGCATGCACTATTCTTTCATATTTGAGAAAGGAAATTTAAAATAGCCCAGTACTGGCCATTGATTTTCTTGTTGTTAGGACCACAGAGAAGCTATGCTAGGTTCATATATTGTGGTATGTGATCATTTATTTGAGTGGAGTTTGTTAAATACACCACAATAGTTCGAGCTTACGCAAAAGAATAAGCCCAAATCAAGGTGATTTAGAACCTAGTCTTTGCACCATTTTCTAAAAAAATAACTTAATGTTGTCTGAAGGATGATTGATTTCTGCAGTTGAGTGTATTTCCATTGTATATACTAGGAATGTAGTTCTAACTTCTCTGATACTGAGAATGATTTTATTTATGTGGCACATTAGGTAGTGTTAAGCATGATTAAGACATTCTTCCTGTGAACAATTTTCATCAGTATCCCAGCAACATTTTCAGTGGCTGGTTGAGAAGCACTTCCTGTTTTTTTTGACCCAATTTGGATCAAAGGCACTGCGTGTAGCCAGGGAAAGCTAATTCTTCTCCCAACCTCTTTATTTTCAAAAACACGTACCTGCAGGGGGTAATAAATAAAGTGGAATTAATTATTAGTCTGAATTTGATTTGGATAATGACATCTTTTCAAAAAATGAAGTCCAGACAGTTTTAAGTATTATAGGAAGCAAAAGCATAATAAGGGTTTGCATTTTGTGTAAACACAATTGGTTTTGAAATGCGGTCTAGTTAGCTACTAATGTAAGATTTCATTGTGCATTTGTATTAATGTTTCACAGCCACAGTATTTTAAAACAGTATGTGTTAAAATGTATTCATAATTGTGAATAAATAATGTTCCAGAGCCTGCTGTTTCTAAGCAGATGCTTGTTTATTATATAGATCTAGTGCAGAATATCAAATTTTAGATACTAATAGCAATTTTTATCTGTTAATCTTATTTATCTTTTAATCGGTAATAAATAACTCTTAATTTTAAAATTACACCTAGAATCTAACACTATTGTTGAATATTATGATTAGAATACAATTCATAGTATCTTTGCATTTTTAAATACTATGATTTATTTTACTACTGTTATGGCTTTTACAGTACTAGTAAAGAAGTCTAAATTTTGAGTTCCATCTATAGCTCATGAATAGAATAGTAAGTAATAACAGAATCACAATCCAGTATTTGGTTTATGCTGATGGTTAATAGTAACAACAAATGCAGTCTAACTCTGTATACATCCTGTTTCTGTAACATTTATTGTGTAAGCTATTGTCATGTTCTGGCTAGTTAGCCTAATGTACCAAAGATTATGTTAAGTGCTTATATGAACCTTTGATTTTGGGAACAATGCAGTGTGCATCACTGCTCCAGGTTTTTTTTTTTTTTGCATATACAAATATATTGGATATACCAGGGCAGCAATCCCTATAATTTTTGACAGTTGGCTTGCCTGGCTAGGCATGATAGGAATTGTAGTTCAGAAACACTAAAGAACCCTTAATCCAAGAATTAGAGGTTCATCTGCATATTCCTTCTGTATCCTGGGAAGACAGTAGAAAGATCTGCTAATGGCAAAGGAATTGGACTTCATTTTACCAGCTCAAGCCAACAGCACACATGCCTCCAATGGCACGCAAAACTTAACAAATGCGCTTACATTTATTCTTTGGGGATTTTTTTTTTCCTTCAGAGAATAGAGGAGAAATCATGGCCAGAGATGGGATTCTGGTACTCAGCTGCAACATATGTGTGCAAGATCTGCCTTTTTCCCCTGAAGGCAAAACTTGATTTCATTTGTATAAAATGTTTGTGGAAATTCTGAAAGCAGAGATTGGAGAACTGGAGGTCACAGTGTTACAGGCCTAACACTGTGACCTCCAGTTTATATCTCATTCATCAAGAGGAAGACTTCCTAAACAGTAGTGTGGATACCACTACTCAACACAAACAGGAGAAAAATGTAAAGTTTACAACTTCGCCCAAGCGTGGGAATAAAGAAGCTGGCAACAGGTCACAGTCAGAAGCAAAATGATTACAAAGCAGACTATTGTCCTACATCTTGGCAACCTCTAGCCTCAGAGGAAGCTTCTACAGACATGAGTAAGATACAAAAAGCCCTCACAGTTAAATTTGTCACCTGATCCAAATGGAAGTGATCTATTACTGGTCATCAAGAAGAAGAAAACATGGTGATTATAAACATGACTGTTTGTGAGAGGCACAGTAGTTCCCATTTATTATTCGTATTATTCATCCTCACATGTATGCAATCTCCCAGGTCTAAAATATGGTAGGAGGACTGATAACTCTTGTTGGATCTACTGATAAGAGACTTGTCCCACTAATCTTGTGGCCATAAATAATATTGTAAAGCATGACTTCCTGTAGGTTAAGAGTTACCACATGGAGTTATCACATGGCATTGGGAAAGGGGGTGATGGATTTGGAGACCTAAGTGGTGTTCCTAAGAATACTTCCCATTGAAGGCAAAAGAAAGGAAAAACATTAAGTGTAACTCCTGGTTGCAATGTTAGTGCAGTCGAGAGGCTTGACGTTCAAAGAATGGTGCAAACTTCAGGAAGGAATAAAACTGCTTTGCATCCATTTTACTAAGAAGGGAAAGTATATTTCTAGATGACTAGCTAACCTCATCATAAGGGCTGTAAACTAGAATGCAAAGGAATGGGACCAATGAATTGTCAAGTAGTGGATTGAATACAGAAACAAAACAAATTGCTATATAGCAGTGATGGCTAACCTTTTTGCCGTCATGTGCCCAAAGTAGGGGGACCGTGGAGTGTGGGTGCCTCATGCACGTGTGCCCACATCCATAATTCAATGTGCGCACCCCCGTGCATGCACGTGCAATACCCCTTACACTTCCCTTGCTTTGGGCACACGATGGCACGATGGGTTTTTTGCCCTCCCCAGGCCCGTTCCCCAACTTCTAGTGGACCCGGAACTCCCGTTATTCGCTCTTCCCTTGGCTCTAGAGGCTTTCTAGGAGCCTGGGGAAGGTGAAAATGGCCTTCCCCACCCCCCTGAGGCCCCCCGGAAGCTGGAAATGCCCTCCCAGAGCCTCTGCTCAAGCCCTTTACTTACCTCAAAACAGGCCATGGAGACTCCTGGGAGGGGAGGGGGTGTGGCCAGCCGAAAATCAGCTAATCTACGGCAATGGCTTCCATGCCGGCAGATATGGCTCTGCGTGTCACCTGCAGCATGCATGCCATATGTTCGCCATTACTGCTATATAGAGACAAAGGAGATGATGGCAAAGAGAATGGATTGGACTTTTTGGATACAAAAATTTCAACCCAATTTCTTAAATGTCTGTAGACAAAGCATGGTTGACAAACATCTTCCTTGTCTCTGCATTAATGCTTTGCACATTAGTGCAGAGACATTTAAGTTAGATGTCATTAGGCACTAAAAATGGTGGGATGAATTTACCAGTGTAACATTGGACTTGATGGCTACAGTTGGTTTTAGAGAAACAGACAACACAAAAAAGGTGAAGTATCATTCTGTATCTTAATGATCTTCCATGGAGCTGATTGTAATAATATGATTGTTGAAAAGCTCAAGGTAAAAGGGCAAGCTAATAGAAGGGATATCTTGCTAGGAATATGCTGTAGATCACCAAAGCAGACCAAAGGAATGGATGAAGGTTTATTAAAACGAATTAACCAAAGCTTTAAAAAAAGTCATGGCTGTGATGGGAGATTTTAGCAATCTGTTGGAAAACTAAGTCTGCCAAACATGAAATGTCGTATAGATTCTTAACTAGTGTTGGAGATAATTTTCTCTTTTAAAAAGTTGAGTGGGCCACTGGTTTATCTACCTTGGATTTGGTCCTAATTGGCAGGCAGGTATTGAATACATTGAATTGATGGGAAGTGTATGGTGGCCACACCTGCTTTTGATTTTAGCAAAAAGGTTTGTTAAAAATTGCAAGTTTTAGAAAGGTTGATTTTATAAATGAAAAGAAATAGGATGGAAAATGTCATGGGAAGAACATCTGAAATGCAAAAATGTCATCACTGTCTGGGTTTCTTTTAAAAGAAGTTAAGAATACTGCAATCTGAAACAAGAAAAGGAGGTAGGAAGAACAGTATCTAAAGGAGCCAATGTGTTTGAATAGGCAGTGTGAGAGAAGGGTGCTTCTTTAGAAGGAAGGACTAAAACTCAAGCGATTGTGTAAAGTTTTGGCTCAGAAGTTCAGGAAGTACACAAAGGCAACGGTGGAAAATTAGCTAAACTTGGCAAGAGAGATGAAATCCAACAAGAAAGCCTTTTAAAAATACACTCCTAACAAAAAGAAGAAGAAGAAAAAGGCAAAGGAAGTGTTTTCTCCAAGTTAATTCTTAGTGGTGAGCAGAGGTGGTTTCTGAATCTTCTTACTGCCGGCCGCTCAGGGTCGCGCCTTGAGCACGCACACAAAGCGTGCAAGCGTGTGGGGGCATGGCAGTCAAAAAGTAGTTTCTGTGCATGCGCAGAAGCAAAAATTAGCTTCTGCACATGGGCAGAAGCAAAATCCAAGATGGCGGCGCCCACAGAGACATCGACAGAACCGTCTCTGTGACGTCATTGCAGAGTTACTACCGGTTCTATAGAACCAGTAGGAACCCACCTCTGGTGGTGAGGGGGAAAAAACAGGGAAATATTGCTTCAGTCTTTATATCTTTAAAATTTTTTATTTTACTAGCATACATTGCGAAGGAACAGGAAAGGGTGCAGGATGGAAGGGATAAAATAAAGGAGCATTTGGCTAAGTTGAATGCCTTCAAGGTCCTAGGATGAAATATATACCCAAGAATACTGCTGAGGAACTATTGTCTTTGATAGGTGGGAAGATACCAAATATCTGGGGAAGGGGGAAAATGTATTTCCCCTCTTCAAGAAAAACAGGATCCCAGTAATTATTCAACAGTGAATTTGACATTAATCTCTAGAGGGATGATTCAACAAGCAGCCCATTTGTAAGCTTCACGATTGCTGTGATTGCCAAGAATCGCTATAGCTTTGTCAAAAGCAGATAATCCGAGACAAATCTCAACTTCTTTGACAAGATGCCCTAATAGACAGCTGAAAGAACTTGGGATATTTAGTCTGGAGGAAAGAAGAAACAAGAACCAAAAATAATGGACATAAATTCCATTGACCTAAACGTTCATTTAAATATAGCAAAAACCTCACTGGAAGATCTGTATGATACTGGACCAACCTATATTGTTGCTTCACTGGCCCTCTGGAATGGCCATATTGGGTATTGGATCTTCAGGCCTGTCAGACCTATTCCGTCCCCCCACAATCCATGTGGCTTGTTTGTTTAGGAAATTTTTACAGCTGTTTTTTCAGCCATATTGACAGACTGACAGTGGAAAGCTCTTCTTTGGAGTTGGTTTATTGTTGTTATTGGTTTATTGATGGATTGTGTCTGTGATTGATTGATGAAACTATGTGGTCAGTAGGATGACGTGTTTGTTTGCATGTAAAAGTAGGCCACCCAGAGGTGTTAATGAGTTGGGCGGCTTCAGGTTTGACAAAATAAAGATCTACCTATGAGGATTGTGGATTCAGTTCTCCATTTCTCGAGGACTTTTAAAAAAGAAGGATAAGGAAATTTCATTTCTGAATTCACGTAAGTTTTTTTAAGAAAAAAAAACCTTTTGGGGTCTTGCTTTTTATTATGACATGTTTTTAATTCTCTTGATACACAGTTTTAAAAATAAACCAGTAAATGAATAGTTTTCCTGTACATTGCAGACAGCTGAACTAGATGATCCTTCTAGCTCTACCATTCTGTTATCTGTTATGTGTCTATACAGTGTATTTTATCAATTTCAGAGTAGTATAGCTGAGCATTTAATCCCTTCTTAGCAATGCGGAGCATTCTGTTTCATCTGATCTGCTGTGGTCTGAATTGTAGATCAGATTGAGAAATTGAAAAATCATAAGGAGATGATAGTGGCAAACTAAATCTATATTCATGAAGCCATCAGGAATTGAGCATGTCTTTTTTGTTGTCTTCAGTTAAATTCTATTTTCAGTGGAGGTTATTCTCGGGGAAATTAGTACGTGCTTAGAAACATAGGCCAGTTAAATCGATCAAATTACAATACTTTAAAATATTTTTGATATTTTAAACTGATGCAAACAGCCATTGTTGGAGTGGCTGAGATTTTTAAAACGTTCGTTGTTTTAGCGTAAGAATTTATAAAAAACCAGCTGATAGGCATCATTTTAGAAGCATTGGCTCCTCTCTTCCTTCATGCTGGATCGTGACAAGAGTATAAAAGATTGTATTGCAATAACTTTATGTAATCTTATTTTAGGAAGGGTATTTTAAAAGTTCTGTGGTTTTTCATAAAGACCTTTAATGCTTTTCCATAAGACTTGCGTAATTACGACAGTTTGCGCAAAGGAAGAATAGCTGCTGAAAAAGAATGCTTTCCAAGGGTGTAACTGCTGATGATTGGACTTGATAAGCAAGCATTCCTCATTCCACAGTCAACATTTTCTCAATGGCAGGACTGTTCTTGTATCTCAACACATAGCTTGTTCCACCTACTTGGAAAACAGCATTAGCATAAGCCCTCTTGAAATCAACATATGGCTGACACGCATCTGGCGGACTGAGAAAATCAGTCCAAATGATTTTTGTAAAAGAGTGCTTATGCACTCCTTTTTCTTCCATCAGATTTTATAGAAGAAAAAAAGAGTGGAGCTTGATACCAAGAAAAAAAGAGCGGAGCTTGATACCAAGGTTACCTCATGGGAAAGTCCATGTCATTTTCCTGGGCAACAATACAGATGTGGTTTGCCATTTTTTCTTCCAGGAGAGTTTTCCAGTTTCGGAGGCTGTTTCCTAGTTATTTTCCCATCAAAACGACTAAATAGATTTTTTTGCACATGAATAGGATTGGGGCCATAAAGTATAATATAAAGTACAATGCATTGAGAAGAGGCTGTAATAGCTCAGTGCCATGCAGCAGATTCCTGGAAAAACCCCATTAAAAAGTCGCGATTATATATGTTATTTGTGATGTATATCTAGTTTTGTGATATTGAATAAAAAAAAAAGTCAGGGAGAAGGTAATTTGAAAAGTCTTTTGGATAGCTACTGCAACTGAGACTAGCAGTGATAGGGCTGGGCTAGATGGATTTTCATCAACCGCATTCCCTTTGAGATGCGTTGGGACGATTTTTGGAATTTTTTTAGAGGCCCTTGCAAGCCAAGGAATGTTGAACGTTGAAGTTCCAATGCATTTGGAGGCTATCAGATTGGGGAAAGCTTGAGGTAGGCGGACAAGTAGTCTGACCTGCTTGGCAACTGCTTTTTATAATCATTAGAGTTTGTCGAGATGACTCCGCCTTCTTCAGCTTGGTTTTTCATCACTCTATCATTACAAACAACAAAAATAATGATTCATTCCATCCCGCTCAAGAGAAATAAGAAAGTACTAATAATGTAAAGCTTCCCATCTGGATTTGAATAATAAATCAAGATATTTACATAGTCCGTTTTTTTCTGCCTACAGCATCACTCTCTATTCAATGTCACACAATGACATAGCCAACCAAAATTTTGGTTCAATCCTCCCCCCAATTTTTATTTTGGCAGGTGATTCAGAGGATGGGGCTTATAGACGTCACAGGCCAACTGTCAGCTGACACCAACTTCTGTTTGTGAATTCATTTTGTCAGTATTTATATTGTGCCAGACTTTCTCATCCTGGAACCTTTCAAACACTTTGGCTGTTGGAAATCCTGAAATAGAATTTTTGTCCATTGATTGGACTGGGACCATAATTATTTATTTGTTTGTTTGCTTGTTTTTCTATCCACCTTTATTATTTTTTACAAATAACTCAAAGCAGAGAACATATCCAACATATCTTTTCCTATTTTCCCCACAACAACAACCCTGTGAGGTGAGTTGGACTGAGAAAGAGTGACTCCCCCCCCCCCGGTCAACCAGCTGGCTTTCATGGCTAAGGATTTGAATATACTGGTAGTCCTCGACTTACAACAGTTCATTTAGTGACTGTTTCATTTAGTGACTGTTTCAAAGTTACAACATCACTGGAAAAAGTGACTTGCAGTTATTTTTCATGCTTATGACCATTGCAGCATCCCCATAGTCATGTGATCAAAATGCAACCACTTGATACTGACTCACATTTACGATGGTTGCAGTGTCCCAGGTTATGTGATTCTCTTTTGCAACCTTCTAACGAGGAAAATCAAAGGGGAAGGCAGATTCAGTTAACATCTGTGTTACTAACTTAACTGCAGTGATTCACTTGAACAACTGTGATAAGAAAGGTTATAAAATGGGGCAAAATTCATTAACAAATGTCTCAGCAACAAAAAATTTGGGCTCAATTGTCATAAGTCGAGGACCATCTGTAATGAACGGTGTATTCATGAAGTATATCAGACTGGGCCAAGTTGCACAGTCTGATATATCACTGCTGCTACTGTACTAAGCTTAGAATGTTAGGATGAGAAAATAAGGGCATTTCCTGCAGTATCCAGTTTACATCGGGATTCAGGGTTAGGTAGTACTATACATAGGGAATTATATCTCTGACTTTGTATGGGTAGATGCAGGGGTGAAATCCAACAGGTTCTGACAGGTTCTGGAGAACCAGTAGCAGAAATTTTGAGTAGTTCGGAGAACCGCCATATACCACCTCTGGCTGGCCCCAGAGTGGGGTGGGAATGTAACAGGGATGGGTTTTAACTTACCTCGCTGCCGGTTCGCTTCCTCCTGTGCCTCGGCGCGTGCGTGCTTTGCAAGTGCGTGCATGCGCAGTGCAAAAAAAAAAAAGAGGGTGAAAACAAGATGGCGACGCATGTGCAGTGCCGGAAACTCTGCTTCTGCACATGCACAGAAGAAGAAAAACCTGGAGAAATTTGTAAAAAAATCTTTCCGCAAAAAAAAAAAAAAAGATGGTGTCATCCATGGACCAGAACTGGTTCCATGATGTCACCAGCG
>JANHFT010004333.1:202840-216000 GCA_032467955.1 Pseudoxenodon macrops | reverse complement strand
CCCCCTCCCATTTTCCCACAACAGAAAAATGCATAGTAGAATAACAGAAAGTGTGGCAGGCCAAAGATCCAACGGACATAAATGCAGGCCTAACAAGCGGATCATGTGACCCTGGGGCACTGCAACCATCATAAATGTGAATCAGTTGTCAAGTGGCCGATTGTAAATCACGTAACCATGGGGATGCTGCAATGGTCATAAGTATGAAAATGGTCAAAAGTCACATTTTTCAGTGCCATTGTAACTTTGAATAGTCACTAAATGGACTGTTGTAAGTCAAGAACCACCTGTATGTGTAATGGTAATGCTGACATAATAAACAAATACATTTCCTATATTGAAATTTATTAATAAGGATAACTAGGCCGGATTGGAAGAGCAAATGAGAAAGAAGAGGAAAGTCATTTTTGAATGAGAAATATTAAATCAGATATTGTCTTTAGATTATGGGATCTATTTCTTCTTCCCTAAAACCTCAAGATCTATCAACTGATGCAGATATTATGAATGGTATATATAGAACCCTAGGTCCAGAGATTTATTTTGACTATCAAAAATGAGGGACAATTTAAGATACATTAATAATTTAGTTTACTCAGCATGAAATGGAGCTTAGTTATGTAGCATGAGGCTGTATGCAAAATTTACAACTCATTCAATGAATCCAAGCTCTGCAAGATAAATAGGAAATCTTCATTTTGTTTGCAAATAATAATATTAAAGATTCTAACTACTAGCAAGAATGAGTCCTTACATTTAAAGAGCACCTGTCAGTTTAGATCCATCATAGCAGCGCCTGTTAGCGGGCATCCACTCACCTGCTGCCCGCCACGTCCCTCACCTTGTGTCACTGCCGCATCACCAGCTGGCCCCTTAAAGTGAATGGGACTGTCGCTGAGTCAACAGCGGGTCAGAGAAGGAGATGAAAGTTGCTCTTAAAAATTATGATTTAAATTGAGATGATTTAAATCAAACCTTTTTACAGGTGATTTAAATCGACTTGATTTAAATCAAATCCACCCTGATGGTTTCTTTTAATTAGCCAGTTATCACGTGTGTGTTTTTGGCCATATAAAAAGTGTTGACATGATTTGGAAAATAAACTAACTATATTTTTAATTTCAAGTTTCATACTCCATTCTACTTTTACATACAGGTTTTTTTTTGGTTAATACATTTAATGGGCCTGGCTTCAGCTATGTTTTCTTTCTTCCTTAACTGCTATTTAAGATTTTATTTTTATTTTATTTCAAGTTTTGGCGTATCCCCAATCCTGCTGAAGGATTTTCTGCATTAGCCACCAGTTTGAGATTTTGGAATGTATATATATCTCAAAATAAGAGGCTTAAACATTCTTAATATTTTGTTTTGCATAATTTCAAAATATTATTTGCATTATTTCTGGCCAAATTTTGGTAGATTTAGAAAGAGGGGTCAAGTTTGGAAGTAGCTGTAGTATATGTAGGTGAGATATCTTGTTCGGCAACTTCCTTGTATTTATTTTTCCTACCATGTATTTTGTTGCAGGGATATGATTTTGGTTTCATAATCAAATAAAGCTTTTCAGTGTTTAGGATTGGACGTAGCAGATGATAGAGCTATATAGGAAAACCAAAATTGAAGCCAATCTCTATTTACCGTTTTGGTAGTACATTTGTTGATTTGTATCAGCAGCTTTCTGAAGTGTGAAATAATCATAGGCATTTGGTTAATGAATTGTATATTGTTGCTCTTCATTCACGGGATTTGCTCTCATATTAAGTTTGATGCTTCACTTAGCAAATTCTGTTTTCTTCGTCTTTGATACGTTCTTGCCAAATTATTCCTGATTGTATCCATTAATCTTCAGTCACATTTGACAAAAATAAATTGCTCTGATCTTCTAAAGTTACCGGGAATAATTAGTTTTTTTTTTTAAGGACATGAAATTTAGGGGAGGACCAAGAGAGACTAATGTGGCTGTTTGTACTGTAATAAAGCATAGCGGGATCTTTAAGGTAATGAAGGCTAAAGGGAGAGAGCAGAGGACTTCCTCCTTGAATTTGCAAAATCATGTTACACACTGTACCACACCCTCGGTTAAAATCTTGTAGTACTTGCTTTCATTCTTCCTGTTTTCTTCCTTGAGTGGCTTTGTATGCGTGATTGCCACATGGAAAGTACATTGAGAGTGGTTGTGACATTCACATTGCTACTTTATTCAGTTTTAGCACTTAGCAATAGCACGTAGACTTATATGCCGCTTCACGGTGCTTCACAGCCCTCTCTAAGCGGTTTACAGAATCAGCATATTGTCCCCAACAACCTGAGTCCTCATTTTACCGACCTTGGAAGGCTGAGTCAACTTTGAGCCCGGTGAGATGTGAACTACTGAACTGCTGGCAGCCGGCAATCAGCAGAAGTAGCCTGCAGTACTGCATTCTAACCACGGCGCCACCACGGTTCCATAAAATAGCAGTCGAACAAAGTTAGTCTGTATTAGATGTGATTTCCCCTCCTCCCCCTAAAAGGAATTTCATTTCAGGTGTTCTGTAGGTGTTTATTTTAACTGCATTTACTTTCCATGTGATTATATTTTACAAAACAATAGAAAGGGCAGGGGAAAAGATTCTGAAAATTAGTAATGAGGTATGCAGTTCAAAGTCAGTCTCAAGGTAGTGATTGTGCACTTCAACGCATTAGTTAGACAGGAGATGTTATCAGTATTACATTACAGTTTTCATTTAGGACAAAATATGAATTAGTTGCAACCTCCCCAAAGCCCATTAATCTTCCGTCTGTCTCCTGTCCTGCTTTTATAATATTCTGCCTGCTGAAAAGTTCTGAAGAACTTGAAAGCTTGTACCCTTCTCTGAATTGGGTGGCTCTAATAAAGGTATTACCCAATATTGATTTTTTTTAAAATAGACCAATATGTTGTTGTTCTGCTAAAAAAATAGCATATGCAAATTTAAAAGACCATTAATAACACTAATTGTTTGATTATGATTTAATTACTTTGTTTAATTTGTTGTTCTCATGTGTACCAATATCAAGAGTTGGAAAATAATGTGATAACTATGTCTGGGCCTGAACTCTTCTTTTGTCCTGCATTAGCTGAATTTCATTTAGAATCACTTATCTAAAATTTTTAATTGTCCTCATATATTAATGAGAAGGGGAAAGGTTTTACATAGTCTCAAATTCCTTCTTCGGTCATTTTCATATCCCTGGTATTTTATCGCTTAAGTCAAAATATTTCCCTGAAAAGGCTGCCACACTTTACTGCCAAAAAGATGATATTATGCACTTAGAATACAAATTTATCTATATTCAGAGCACATTTTTTTCCTTGTGATTGTCTGTACCCTAGAGAGGGGTCTTTAATGGATTACATACAAATTGTGTAATTTAAGAAGTTAATTTGGTCTTCTGGTTATGCAGGCCTCCGCACAGCTCTTGTAGAACGGGATGATTTCGGATCAGGGACTAGCAGCAGAAGTACTAAATTGATCCATGGAGGAGTGAGATATCTACAGAAGGCCATCATGAAGTTGGATTTTGAGCAGGTAATTGTTTATGATGGCTGCTGTAAAGCAAAACAATTTGTGGCTTGATCTAATTAAATTGGTTCTTACCCGTATGATATTTGTTTTGAATTGTTTTAAACCTTGAGTATATAAGCATAAAATGCATACACGGAAGAAATGCATAAGTAATTAAAATTATGGAATGTTTTATTTTAGCATTTGATCAAGCAGTTGAAATGCAAAGTGTACATTTTAATAAACTGACCCTTCGATAGCACTTTATTTTATTTATTAAATTTGGGTTCAAATTCTCACTGGTAGAAAAAAAAATTCCTAAAACATATTATGGTACAATTTATTGTTTTGTAAACAAGTTGAGAAGCTTCCATATGTTTTAAGACAATTATAATTTTAAAAAACTGCAGTAGCAGCACACCTTTATATTATCTGTAGAAGTGTTTGTATCCTTTTCAAACAGCGGGTGCCATTGTATAAATTTGTGTGATGGGGCAACTGCCAAAAAATATAAAAAAATGCTCCAATGTATGGAAGATTATCAAATCTGATCAGATCTCATCATTTGCACCTCTATCTCATAAAGGTTTCCTGATCTTGTGACAATGTTAAATGCTTTCCTTGAAAAATGAATAATTTGGGTTCTTAATGCCTGTTTTATAGTAAACCTTAGTTTCCAAACTCTTCTCACTCATATGCCGAACTAGCTGTTTCATAGTGCATTTCTCCATATTAAGACTAAATTCTGCAGACAGAACATTTTTGGTAGGAATAATTATTTCCTTATCTTGATTCTAAGTCATTCTATTCCATTATACTGTATTTTGCTTCTACGGTCATTCTATACAAGGCAGCACACTGATTTTTATTGAATATAGAGATCACCGCCACTTGGGAATGCAGAACATTTCTGTAGCTTCCAAAGAGATTTAAAAACAGAAACAAGTATGCCTTTGGGCCTTCTCTATGAGGGTTTATTATTTATAGGAATATAGAGTTGGAAACTTCATTTAGGCCACTAAGTGCAACCTCTCTGCTCAGTGCAGGAGGTCATATTAAAGCATTTCAGTTTAAAGCCTGCACACTTTCAGTGAAGAAGAATCCAGCACCTTTCCAAGTATAGTAGAACCTCTGGTCACAAATGCTTCTGACCACGACAAAATCGAGTTCCGAGCAAAAAATTCACAACTTTTTCCCCCACAGCCAATTTCCTCTTCTGCGCCATTTTTTTTTGTAAGTGCCAAATTTCCAAAATTAGGTTCGGGTCACGACCAAATCAGTTTGCGACCAAAGTTATGGAACGAATTATGGTCGTGTACTGTACCTAACATTTAATTTATGCCTTTTATAGCCATTTTCACAGTGATGTCTCAAATTCATTTCTAATTAACTACTGTGACAGATCATTTTCACACATGCTGTTTCCAAACTTAGTTGTGCCTCCTCCCATAACTCTACATTGGATCTTTGTCCTTGCTTCAGGGATCTCATTTTACATTCCTCAGATACAGTATCTTCTGCTAGCTGTTGGTCATGTAAATATCTCATATTTTACTAAAGAACAAATTTGATGTGTGTATAATGCTGGGGAAATACTATATCCTTAGAAAATGAATGTACCATAATTAAATACTAGTGTGGGGTATAAAAATGTGGTAATTGTAGTTTTTTCTCTTTCATAAGTTTTGAACTCAATACAGTTTTTAATTTCCAATTGATATTTTGAATTTGAATCAGTATTTATTTTAACGTCAGACAGAGCACTTTCCAGATGGACAAACAGCAAAATTCAAATTTGATTAAATTCAAAATTCAAAGTTGATTAATTCCAGATATTCTGTTATCGATTAGACAAGTTTTTATGTTATAAAGTAGAGCTATAAGAATATGAAATAAATACTGGATTGTTTATTTTTTTAAACAATAATTGGTACATATTAATTTAGAATCTGCATAGTAATTCATCTCTGTAGAGCTAGTACAGCTAGTCCTTGATTTACAACAGTTTATTTAGTGACCGTTTGAAGTTACAATGGCACTGAAAAAGGTGACTTTTGACCGTTTTTCACACTTATGACTGTTGCAGCAGCCCCATGGTCACATGATCAAAATTCAGACACTTGGCAACTGACTCATATTTATGACGATTGCAGTGTCCCGGGATCATGTGAGCACCTTTTGTGACCTTCCGATAAACAAAATAATGGAAGCCAGATTCACTTCACAAGTGTGTTAAATTAACCACTGCAGTGATTCACTTAACAACTGTGGCAAGAAAGGTTGTAAAATGAGGCAAAATTAACTTAACAAATGTTTTGCTTAGCCACGGAAATTTTGGGTTGAATTGTGATCATATGTTGTGGACTACCTGTATGGTATGGTGAGTAAGATATTGAACTGGCACAAGGGAGGCACAAGTTCTTGTTTCACTCTTAGCTGTGAAAACTTAACGGAGTGGCTTCGTTCCTTTCTCTCTAAGACCAGCCTATTTCACACAGTTGATGTTGTGGTAGAAAATGGAGGAAGAAGAATGGGAATACCATATTGAGCTCCTGAAGAAACTTCTGTGATACAGAGATACTGTGTTTCCCCGAGGTCTTTTGACCTCCAAAATAAACAGTTGGTCTTATTTTCGGGGAGGTCTTATTATTTTTGAGGTGCAGGAGGCGGCGAGGGTGGTCACCTCATGGCTGCTACTGTGTTTTGGGGAGGGCTTATTTTCGGGCGATGGCTTATTTTAGCCCATGCACTCAAAAGCCTGATTGGGCTTATTATCGGGGAGGTCTTATTTTCAGGGAAACAGGGTAGTATTCCCACCTTGTATTACTTTATGGATTGTGACCATAATATTAATACATTGAATGAAATGGTTTAAGGTGTTCTTACAGATAGTAATTGGCTTATGACTAGTTTGCTTAGCAGCCGTTCAAAATTATAACAGACTTCCCCAGGATTACTTGCAACTCTGTTCCAATGGTCATATGATTCGATGTCAGCTGCTTGACAACCAGCCTACATTTATGGCTGTTTGCAGCAACCTACAGTTATGTGACATGTTTTATGATGTTTTTGTCAATAACTGGCATTTTACTTTCATCAAAAGCATCCTATAGCAAGCAATGGGTTTGTGGAATGACTGTAGCGTTTGCTTAATGACTGCTGCAAAAGTGGGTCATTCATGACAGTGACCTGCTTGATGGCTATCATGACTTATGTTTCTATTCTGTTTTATGATGTGTCATGCATAACTGCATGTATTCAGTGTTAGATTCTTTATTTGCAAATAAGACCAGTAAATAATAATCCCATAGTTATATATTCCTTGCATTAGAGTAGACCATTGAGTGGAATTGACAGACATCTAATAAATAAATATATTTATTTCACTTTCTGCCTAGTCTCTTCTGAAGATTTGTAGCACATTTTGGAAAAGGTGAATGTCCCATTTCCATTTTATTTATTTGTTTGTTTGTTTATTGAATTATATGTTGTTCCAATAATATTTCCACGTACATTTTTAAAAGTTTTTTTTAAAATCTGGCCATTATTATTTTTAAAAATAACTCAAGCCAGTAAGCATATCCGATACTCTTTCTTCCTTTGAGGAGAGCTGGACTGAAAGAGAGTGACTGGCCCAAAATCATCATGCTGGTTTTCATGTCTGAGATGGAATTAAATTCAATTTCCTGGTTTCTAGCCTGGTGCCTTAACCATAATATCAAACTGGTTCTCAGTTTAAGATTATATAACAACTGTTCTGTTTTCCATGTTTATCTCTTTTGCCTAATATTTTTCATGCTGATCTTTCTGATAGTAATAAACTAGCATTAAAACATGGAACAGAATACATTGTAAGAAATGGGACATGAATGATACTATTAACATTATTGGATATCTGTGCATTAAAATTGCAGCTTTAAACATCGATGTCAACAGGTTGAATTATGCCCTGAAGGTGGGGAAAAAAGACAAATTAATCTGGAACACTTCTAATGTATGCAGGTTATACAAAACTAAAGTCAAGGACAGAAAATAATTGGTCCTATTTTTTTTCTTTGGAATAAAATCTATTCTTCTAGAAGAAAAGCTTCTGTCTAGGATGTTGATTCTCTGGAACCGCTACTTGATAATGCCACTTGCAAATAGCTGTTCTGTAGTTCTATTCATTAGGGTATGAATAGGGTCAAGAATCTTAATTAATTTTTCCTCACCAACTTTGGCTTCTTATCTTGACTGAAATATATTTAATATTAGCAATATTTCCTTTGGCAATTGTGTTGAAATGATTCTGTACCTGGAAACAAAGAGAGGTTAACTGTTTGAAATTAATGCTTTTTAAACAGAAATATCTCTGGGTTCATATAGTACCATTGCTGAGATTCAAAGGAAATGAGCTCTTAACTCTTCTGGAAACTTTCCAAGCCGGTGTATGCAGATGCAATTAGCTCTGCCTTAAAGCCAGACATACTTGGAACCAATAGTAATAAAAGAGCCATTCCTTAGTTCAATGCTAATGAAATTAATTCTTGAAGTACCAGCATAGGTAAGAGGAAATCATGCAGGAGTGAAAGACTGCTTACAAGCTACGTTTTCACATGTGTATTACGTGAAGTGAAAATACATGAAGCCATTTAGAATAGTCAAAATAAGGAACAAGAATTTTCATTCATATCCAACTTAACAAGCTATCTTTTCCAACTATCTTCCAGATGTGCTGCTGATTTCTGGAAAAAAATAGGTACTGTTCCCCAGAGTGTGAGTTGCATTGGTATAAGTCTACTCATGGATGCATGAGGGAATGTTTCTATTTTACCATTATTAAGTATAATTGCAAATGCAGACTTACGCAATTAAGTAGGGTGAGTTGTAAATAACATTAGCATTTGTGATCCATTTTAATTTCATACTAGTTATATTTGACTCAGTTTTATATATGTGTAACAATCCTGTATGACAGAACTGATTTATAAACTTGTGAAGGAAAGAAATCATAAACAGCTCTTCAAAAAGGAGCTAATTCTAATAGAATTATTGCATAAGATTTTAACATGAAAAAGTAATATGGCAAGAAAAAAATGTTCTTCTTCTTTGGATTGGGAATATTTTCAGTTTATTTTCCTAAATCTGTTTCCTTTAATGTGTTTATTTTTAATTCTTTCAAATGCTCCATGGGGTGCATTAGAGAAATGCAAGTTAAAACAGGTGTGGGGAAATGAATTGGGCTCAAGGGCTACATTAATTTCCCACTCCTCCCCAGGGTAACCCAACAGCTAGGTTAATTAATTGATTAATATGTTAGGAATAAAGCTTTGTGAAGGGGAAGTTTCACCTTTTCTCTGTACTCTTGTAATGGTGTGTGGAAATGAGCTGAGGGGAGGGGGAGATTTTACTTAGGGAATGATCAGACAAGAGGGGGGAGCCCACAGCTGTATAAGGGCAGAGAGAAAAACTCAGAAAGGATCCTAATTTGCTAGAATGCAAAAAGAGATGGGGGGATATTTGTACTTTCAGATCTGTGAGATTCTTTTACCATAGCTTTACAATAAAACAGAATTAGCTCATACCTGGGAAGCCTGACTGCTTCATCCTTGTCTTAGTGTAGCCTTCTTTTCTCCAACCAGATGGAAGCTCCCAATTTGATTTAGGAATTTAGGAAGATGGCCATAGCAGCTGCCATATGTCCTGAGCGTTTCCTCTTCAGTAGAGTTCTACCAGTGATACGAGAAGAGAAAGATTATTTTTAGAGGCTGCATAATGTGGGTTGTTAATCCTTGTTTTACTTTTTTGCAGCATTCTGTGTCACTTTCTATGCATTTCCTATGCTGAAACAATTTACAAGGCATAAAGAAGAATAAATTAAAATTGTCCCTATTTTAAGCATGCTTTCTCTCATGCATGTTCCAAATATGCTGAGTGCTTTGTGCGTTGCGTAAAGCAGACATTACTGATTTCCTAGAATCAGCTATTTTCACTGCCCTGCACTATACTTGAAACATAAGAGAAAGCTATCATTCAGCATGAGGATTTGCTTTTGCAATGGAGAAGAAGGTGAAAATAGTTATTCATGCATGCAGACCGTGGCACATTCAAGGGGATTTTTTCAGTTTTAACTTTTAGCTAAAGTATCCTTTGGTTGAGTTGCTTTTCTGGAAGCATCTTCTGTTGTAACTATGTGTGTATTGGACTCCTAAATCTATACGATAGTGCAGGTTTAAATTCTAAATATCCAGCTATTTTCCTGTTGACATTTATCTGTCGGTGGCTCCATTGCTAGTACCCAAAGTTTAAATATTGAGAAATGGTGGCTCAATGCTGCATGACATATGGAAATATTACCATAGTGGTTCTTTATTACTATGTCTCAGATGTGCTAGATTTCCCTGGAGATAGTTACATGCTGCGTAGTCTCCTGCTCTTTTTAACACCCTAAAGGTACATGCCAGGGCTTCCCATAAATCATCAGATAAAAAGGATGTTGCTTGTTTTTCATCAGTAAGATGTTCTTTAAAGTGAGAGGAATAAAATACTGCTCTTTTTGTGCTATTGTTGAATTAATTTTTATGAAAAATTAATTGTGATTTAGATATTTGTCTCTTTGGGGAACAGATTTTCTCATCATATAAATTACTTATTAGTAGGAAAGTACATAAATACATGCAGTGTTTCTTGTTTTCTTTCTAAAGCGAATTCTTGCTTATAGACATTATTGTGCAGAGGGACTTACTGGAGTTAGTAAACTTATGCTTAAGCATGACTGCAAATAAAGAGATAGTTTCTTTCTTGAATATAAATCAAGACTATGAGCGTAAGTGATTTTACATGAAGTGGGATTCTAAATCTTTATTATTGCTATAACAAAATGAGTGTGTGCATATGTGTTTATATAAACCAAATTGACTTTGGGACACATGTAAGTATGTTATTATAGGATGAGGAATGATTTTTGCTGTGAATAATTATAGTGAAACATTGAAAAATTACCATCACTGCAGATACAGATGCTTACAGAATTCATAAAAATATTTACTTCTGTACAGAAAGTGAAAGTATGCATAAGCTGCATATCTGATTTTTATATTCCTCTAAGGGTTCTTTTTTCCAATAATTTTATTAAAAGATTATATTGTAAAACTCATACAGCTACAGAATATAACAAATACAGTTTATATTTGTACTTTTTTTTTAAAGAAAAAGTGTAAAAGTTTAAACAGTGCAGAAAAAGAAAAATTAATTTATCCTTCTTCCCCTGTTTGTTTGTTTGTTTGTTTGTTTGTTTATTTGTTTTATTTGTTTAAGAAAATTTATATAGTGACCCAACTAGCTCTCAGTGGCTTACACAGCTAAAAACCCAATATAAAAACAATGAAAAACAATAGCCTCCCACTCCCATGGGTTCTCAACCTTTCTTCACCCTTCAACCATTGCAGTTCCCCAGTGGTCCACTGGTTGAGAACCACTGAAATAACGCATTTCATGGGACCCATTCCATTCTGGGTTTCCCTGGACCATTGGCAAAAGCAGGTCATCAAGGCCTTGCAAAAAAGTGTAGGGGCCCCGGGGGCGGGGCAATCTTATCTTGGTGGAGATAATGTTTCACAGGAAGGGAGCCACCACGAGAAGGCCCACTATATGACCTTAGGAGAGGGGACCCATAACATAAGCTACATCCCCGCTTTGGTAGATCAGGAAAAGATAGTCCTTCAAATAATTTGGTCTCAAGCCATGTAGAGCTATAAAAGTGACAACCAGCACCTTGAATTGTATCTGGAAGCAAACTGGCAGCCAATGCAGGTCCCAAAGGATAGATGACACAGGTGAACATATAGGTCTGGACAAAACCATATGGATATCTGCATTTGAACCAGTTGAAGTTTCCAGATACTTTTCAAGGTCAACCTCATATAGAACTTGTTGCAATAGTCAAGACAGGCAGTGACTAGGACATGAGTGACTGTAAGCAGGGATTTTTGGTCCAGGAAGGGTGTAACTGATGCACAACCCACAGTTCTTCAAGGCCCTCTTGGTCACGATTGCCACTTGCACCTTAAGCAGCAATTGTGAATCCAGCAGTACCCCCAGATTATGCACTGGGTATGTCTGAGGCAGTGACACTTCAACCAACCAGAGGTGACAATTCTCTATGGACCAAAGAACCAGAACTATTTTAATATTGTCAGATTTCAGTTTTAGCCTGTTGCTTCCCATCCAGACCTTAACAGCCTCCAAGCATTGGGAAAGGAAAGTCACGGAATCACTTAACTCACCATGGGACAAGACATATAGCTGAATGTCATCAGCATATTGATAATATCTCAATTCATATTGGCGGATGATTTCATCCAGTGGCTTCATGTAAATGTTAAAAAGAAGTGGAGAAAATACTAAGCCCTGCAGGACCCTTGAAAGGTGGGGACAAGGGGCAGACCTCTCTCTTTCTTCAACAGCAAGTCAAAGCAACCACAGAAGAAGGAAGTGAACCAGGACAACACAGTCGTCCGCTACTCCCACCCACCCCCAAAACTGCTCCAGAAGGATATCATGTTCAATGGTATCAAAGACCGCCAATAGGTCAAGTAGAGCAAGGATAGATGGATTACCCCCATCCCACTTCTTTTCTTCATCCAATCATCCCCAGTTACCAGCTTATCACTGATGTGGCTAAATGTATTGAACATGAGCAAAGTGCACATTTTCCAATATTTAAATGAATTGGTATAGATTTCATCAGGCTTCATGAAGTAGATTTACAGAGGCATTATTTAGACGCTTGATTATTGCATGTTAGGAAGCAATTTGTCCTATCTCCAGCCCAATAAATTGGAATATGTGATATAGAAACTTTCCCTTAGGATGTGAACTAGCTAATTTCTTTTGTTTAAAAAATAAAACACCCTGATTTGCTTATCCTTAGTATAATTTTGAAAATAAGGTTTTAACACTAATGTAATAGAAAAACTAATTTTGAAGACAAATCTTAAGTAGCGCTTTAAAAGCCTGTCATAACTTATGATCAGTCATTAAATGACCAGTCATAACAAGTCTACCTTTAGTTCAGTGAATTAGAGAGGTGCTATCTGAGCTCTTCAGAATACTATCTGGATAACCTGAACTTTAAACATGCTTTAGCCTCTGTTGCATTTACTTAAAGTAGTGTATATCTTTCCCATTTCCTTTGTGAGGTGGGTTGGGCTAAGAAGAATTGCTTGACCCAAAATCACCTAGCTGGCTTCCCTCCCAGAGGGATGACTAGAACTCATGTTCTCTTAGTCAGTGCCTTAACCAGTAGACCAAACTGACTAAGGGTTTTTTAAGAGTCATCCTCACTCGATTTGGAAGCTGAAGAACCTGAAGATCAATGAAGTAGAACAGTATGATAGAGGACAACAACTTACTCTTCCTGTGATAAAATCAATAGGTCAGGGTCCTAAGGTTCTGAATGTGGGAAACTAGATTTACAACTGGACTAATGGTATAAGCCAGGGGTATCAAACTGGCGGCCCATGGGCTGAATGCATCATGTGCAGGTCACTCCTACCAAAGCTCCGCAAAGGGGGAAAATGTCACGAAATGTAATGTAACCGCAACGTGACATCGCGAGTTTGAAAAGCGGATGGTGGAAGGAAAAGAAAGCTTTGG
>JANHFT010004333.1:187909-202740 GCA_032467955.1 Pseudoxenodon macrops | reverse complement strand
AACTAGACATACCCAGTTCCTGCAACTGTTCTTCATATGTTTTAGCCTCCAGTCCCCTAATCATCTTTGTTGCTTTTATCTGCACTCTTTCTAGAGTCTCAACATCTTTTTTACAGCGTGGCGACCAAAACTGAATGCAGTATTCCAAGTGTGGCCTTACCAAGGTATTATAAGGTGGTACATTTTTAGGGAATTATTATTTTATTTAGTTAGTTAGTTTGTTGAACATGTACTAGATAACAGGTATATGAACATAAATATGAACATAGGAAATGGGTATGAATAAATGGGGACAGTAGGACAGGGACAGTAGGCACGTTGGTGCGCTTATGCACGCCCCTTACAATAGTTATGTAGTGCCACAGTTTTTTTTCCCTTGAACTGGATTATTTTAATTGGGAAGTTGTTTTTTTATATTGATTTTGAATGTACTTTCACTGGCCAGAGGTATATATTTAAGACAAGTATTTATGCAAGTTTCTAAACATATACCGTAAATGAAATTGGTAAGTTGCAACAGGCATGTGAGAAGAGGACGCAAATAGTTCAGTTTTCGGTCTGGATGACTCACAACATGTATGTATGGCTGAATGTCTAAACCACAGTTTGATGGCTTCGAGTTATGCCCCCTCTCCCCATGTTTTCCTGCTTGAGCAGAAGGTTGAACTAGAAGACCTTCAAGGTCCCTTCCAACTGTGTTATTCTGTTATTCCAGTTTATGCATGCTCCTAGTTTCCACTCTGTATAGTTCCTGTATTCCTAGTTTCCATTCAATGCATACAGTATGAAGAAGGTTAAAATTCAGCTTCAGAACAGGGCAGTGAAGATGATCACTAGGGCAGAACCTATGTCTGATCAAGAGAGTTCAAAGAAACGGTTTTTGAATTGAAAGATCTATTTCCTTAGCTTTGAGGGGGGAAAATGACCGAGGGTCCCCTGCATGAGCAGGGCAGGATAATAGAATAACAGAGTTGGAAGGGACCTTGGAGGCCTTCTAATCCAATCCCCTGCTCATGCAGGAGACCTTATACCAGGGGGGTCCAATTCAAGGCATGCGGATCTGCGCACGCCCCCCCGCCCCCTCTTTTGGCTGGCAAAGTGCTGCAGGAGGCGGTCCATTCCATCTCCCCCTGCAGAGGAGAACTATAATGCTGATCCGGTCCTCAAAGAAATCCAGTTTGACACCCCTGCCTTAGACCATGTCAGACAAATTCAATCTCCAACACTGGAAGTTTTTAAGAAGATGTTGGATAAACATTTGTCTGAAGTGCTGTAGGGTTTCCTGCCTCGGCAGGGGGTTGGACTAGAAGACCTCCAAGGTCCCTTCCAACTCTCTTATTCTATATTTGTGTCTAATCTCTTCTTAAAAACCTCCAGTAATGGAGCACCCGCAACGTCTGAAGACAAGCTGTTCCACTGACTAATTGTTCTCACCCTGTCAGGTAGACAGGATACCTTTAAATACACAAAAGGATATCACAGAGCACAGCAAAACCACTCCACTTTCCCCCTCACCCCCTGGAATACAGGATACCAAATAGTGGATTTATATTATAGGAGAGCTGGTTTGAATGAGGGGGTCAAAGAGGCCAACTATGTCAAAACTGAATAGCCCTCTCTCAACAGAGGGGGAGGGATACAACACCATCTATCTCCAGTCTACAACACAGTCTTTTCAACAGTTCCAAGAAGGCTCCACACCCATTTGCCCCATTCAGGTGATGCTGAGGACACAGATAAACCTCCAGGTAACCATAATAACCTGCTAAAAGAATGCAAATGACCAGCTGTCTGCAAGGAGTATAAATCCTTCCATTCCCCATCATCCAGTCAGAGCTGAAGAAGCTGCTTGGATGAGAAGCGCAACATCTTCAAAAGAAAAATCAGAAAGTCCCGTTGCGGATGGGTTCAGATACATTTTCTGATTTTACAATCCTAGATTGACAATTCATAACGCCAATGTCAGAATGGTAGATATTCATTGTACGCCGTTTATAGAATATTTTAGACGTACTCACAGACACTTTCCCATTACGGTTGGCTTCTTCCCTCTCGGCCAAGGCCTTCAGAAAATTATCTTTCAGCTCTTTTCCAGCACTTGACAAAATTCTAGAAATGAAAAAAATAAAAAAATAAAAACAGAGCACGGTGTTTATCTTGCTTCCTTCTTGATCCAAGCCACACCCTCAAAGAAAACAAAATTTGATGAACACCAACGTGCCTACCGTCCCTGTCCTTCTGTCCCCCATTTATCCGTATCCACTTCCTGTATTCATAATCCTGTTTATACTTATATCTGTTATGCTTGACAAAATAAATAAATAAATAAAATAAAGATGTATCAATACCAGGATTCCAAACCAACTTAACAAATTTGGTTGTTGTGTTGCATTCAAGCCATAAGATTCTTTCTGACTTATGCCTAGCAGGGGTCTACTTACCTTTACTACCGGTTCGGGTCCGGCTGGCTGGAGAATTCTGGGAGTTGAAGTCCACAAGTCTTAAAGCTGTCAAGTTTGGGGACCCCTGGCATAGATCTTTCTAGAAAAGGCCAAGGAGGGGGGGTTAAGGCAGCCCCCAAGCGAGGCCTTCCCCCCCTCCCAACAGCCCAAGAGATTTGGAGGATGGAGGCAGAAAAGACGCGAGGCGGAGGTTAGCAAAACTATGGCAACTTGTGGACTTCAACTCCCAGAATCCTTCAGGCAGCCTCGCCGAACCATACGGAGCTCAAGGAATTCTGGGAGTTGAAGTCCAACAGGTGGTCAAAGTTGCCATAGTTTCAACCCCACCCGCTAATTTAAAAAGAGATGGCGACCGCCACCTGAGGAGCCAAGCCGATGGCGCAAAGCGAGGCAACGCGACTCGAACCGAGATCCAAGGGGCTGAATTCGCCCCTTTTGGACCGGCGACTCAGGAAGGAGAACGCCAACCTACCGCCACAGCCGCCGCCGCCGCCACCAAAAGTGCGGGAAAAGGCGAGAGGGCGTAACGGAAACGCCAAAGCCACGACAGCTACGTCATAAAGGGGGCTTGATTGAACCGCTCTGCCGTCACTCAGGCAGACTTCCCAATAGGGGTGCGCGTTGATCTCTGGGGGGTGGGAGGACGGATAGGGTATAAAAGCCCTCAATCCGTGCTTCGCCTCACTATAATAGACTTTTTTTTTTTGCCTGAGGTGATGTGTGGTTATTTTTTTCTCCCTAAGGGACAGCACCTGTTCACTTTCTGCTTTTATACTGAGGACTGGGCAACCACTTTCTGCTTTTATATTGAGGAGAGAGCAATTGTGACAATAATTGAGGACTGCAATTTGCAGTGCCTGGAATAAAAGCAGCAAAGCAGACGAAATTGTGCACATTTGTCACCCTGCAAATGTGAATTTCCTTCTGATAACTGCACAGGGCTAGAGAGGGGAAAAAAACCAAAACAAGATACTGAGAAATGAGCGAATGATTCATCCCCATAAGAATATCGCCCAATGTTTTTTGAGGGTCGTGAATAAAAAAAATTGCAACAATAATCCCTCTTTGCTCAGGACAGGGAAATGGAACAAAATCATTTCTGGATTAAGAAAGCAATGCATATAGAGAAGATCTTCATGCACACAGAACAAAACAAAAATCTTTGTGAAATCTGTTAAAATACTGAGCGTGGGCAATCACTGAGCCGAGACGGGTCGTTCTGAACACAACCGTTTATTGCTAACAAGAGCTAACATACGTGAGGCAAACAGCTAACAGAAGTAAGTGAACCCGGCGCCGGCTCTCGTCTGACAGCTCTTTATATAGTGCGGGCTATCAGACATCGACCAATCAGAGAGCCGTGTTCTGGCGCCAAAACCTGAGGGCTTAGACAGCGGCGTGGATAGCCGGCACGTTGATTTACATAAGCACGGGACATAACAAAATCAACAAAATTGTGGACTAATTTGTGTCCTGAAGCAAGCATGTAAAGCAGAATGCAACAACATATTAATTGCTGACATAACATGATGTATTGATTTCAAGAGAGCAGTTATATCCATCCATAGATACTCCCAATGAGACCTTTAGGTAGATACCATTATTAATCAAAAGTATTTAATTTCACTATTTCCTGTTGCAAAAGTGAAGTAGGGGGTAATCCCCTTGAGACTAATCCTTGGATTTAAATTCTCTGCTCCACAATATAATATTTAGAAGTAGCACTTTATGGCTACAGAAGGAAGATTTAACACCAGTGCAATACTTTTAACAAAACTATCACTACTGCATTAGCGATTCCCCATACCTGAAGCAACCAGGAGAGCCTCAAAGAAAGAAAACCATAATAGTTATTTTTTGTACAATCTGCTGACTTGAACTAGTGTGTCATTTTGAAAAAAATGATTCTGTTCTTACATGAATGAAAGTAGAATATTGCCAAGAATTCTAGGGGAGTTCTCAACAAAGATGCAAAGTTTGAATTGTTTTTTATTCCATTCTGCCATTCGCAAAATATTCCATGGTGTAATTTCCCATTTCTTTTCATTTCAAAATTGGATTGATGGTGTGTTTTCCCCTGCAATGTTTTTTTTTCCTGATCCAGATTAAAATTGCTGCATAAAGACAAAGCAATGAGGCTTTTCTCAGGCATTACGTTTTGAAAAATGTCCAGCTGTACAAAGAGTAATATTTAAATAAAATTAGATATTCTTAATTGATACCCTTTTAATAATATTTTAATCTGTATGGTTTAAATGTTTTAATATTTTAATGCTTTGTTTTATAACCTGTAAGCCTCCCAGAGTCACCTAGTAGGCAAGATGGGCGCCATAAAATGTAATAAACATAATAAATATCCAAATGTATTTCTTTTTTTCTAACTTCTGTGTTCCCCCATAAAGGAGAAATTTCAGCATAGGTAAAACGAGCATTTAAAAGTCAGCAAAACACGTTTATTTAAATAAAGCTAAATGAAATCACAAAACAGCCTACCAATTAAAACAAGACAACATTCATTAAAATAAAATGAGGAAACCTATAAACCGTATAAGACAATTGGAACGAAAGAGAAACGCCTCTCTCTATTTTCATTTGCAATTTCTAGAGAATCGACAGCTAGTTGTGTATTCAGGTAATTTAAGACCTGAATGGTTTTAGGAGTCTCATTTTGAGTGACAGATGGATTCATTCAAATGTGGAACTATTTCCAACGACATGCCTTCTGTTCTTTACAATTCTGGTTTTGGCTGCTAGATCAACAGAGGTCTTGTTGGTTTAGCAGATATTAGCATGTACTATTTACATTGATGTATTTCATAGGGCGGTGACATATGTCATATATTCCATTATTCCCGTGCTTTATAATTCTTCGGTCACAAATGATACTTAACTGGAGGACGCAGTCCCATATTATCCTATAAATATCCTGATCGCACAGGAACTAAACGAATTTGGAAGAAGGGGTTTAACCTTGTTGTATCTCTGATGTTAAAGTTTTGTTTCTAGATGCAAGGATAGTTTAGCACCTATAATAGAGTCTTTAAAGTGGTAGTGAAATGGCTGCTACCCTATTTCCCCGAAAAATAAGACCTCCCCCAAAAATATTTAACCGCATGCACAGCAGGTAAGAGGAACCCAGTTCTTGCTCCATGCAGGGCGGAAAATGGGCCTATCGGAAGTTCCAGAGGGCCTCTGGAACCTGGGGAGGCTGTTTTCGCCCTCCCGGAGGCTCAACTAAAGCCTCCGGAGCCTAGGAGGGGCAAAAACACCACCCCACCCCACTGTGGTGCAGGAGGCCGACTAGGCCACGGCCACCCACCAACCAGGCAGAGGGCCCCTTGCTAAACATTTTGAAGCCCACCCCGGTCCTTATCGTTCTCTGCATATTTTGTAGGGTCTCAGAATCTTCTTTTTTTTTTTGAACCCTGGTAACCAGAACTGGACTCCAAAGTATTCCAAAGGTGGTCTCACTAGCGCGATATAAAGCAGTATTATCACTTCTCGTGACAAGCTCTTTTCTAGAAGGGCTGCACTGATATCCGTATTGAACTCAGTGCAGAAATGATGGCTTTCCAGTAGAGGATTATAGCAAGCACTGATTCATCCTTCTCTTTTTAAAAGAAAAAAAAATAGCCACGTTTGACCGTTCTATATACACTAACCGGCTCCCCCATCAAAGTCGATCCTTGATGTCAGGCCTGAGAGAGGATTGCAATACGTTTGAAACAGCATCTATTCATGTAGCCTCTGTCTGTGCATCGTTACAACCAGGCGGAAAGCTTTATTTCTTTCTTCATCCACAATCTTGTTACTGGGAAAGTCCTGTTGAGCTACTGAGGGACACGGAGCTATCGTGAATAGGATTTGAGGGGAAATGAAGCGCTGCCTTTAGCAGCATAAGAACAATGGCAAAGTTTTCCTTTTTCTGGAAATCCTTGGATGGCAGCAAACGACGTCGTGTTTTTTGCGGTAAAAATGACCTTAATTTTTCACCTTTCTTGATTTTTTTCCCCTTCCATTTATAAAAAACTAACAAATTCCTTGTGTGTCCAAATTACACTTGGCCAATGAAGAATATTCTATGCTATGCCATGCCATTCCAATCCATATTCTCTATTCTATTCCATTCCAATTATCTATTCTATTCCATTCCATTCTATTCCATATTTTCTATTCCATTCCATTCCAATCCATACTCTATTCTATTCCATTCCAATTTTCTATTCCATTCCATATTTTCCATTCCATTCCCCATACTCCATACTCCATTCTCTATTGCATTTTATACACCATTCTATATAAGAATAACTTTATTATCATTTTGAATGTACACTAATCGGCATACAATACATTAAAATGAAATTTCGTTGCCTACAGCTCTCAAAGGGTCTCCATCTCCAATATACACGACATATGACTAAATACATAAATAAACACAAAATTATGCCTATACCTACATATATTATATGATAGAGAAACCATTTTTTCCATTCTGTATTCCATTCCATTCTATGATTCTGTCAAAGGATGTGTCTAAACCAAGGCGCCTTGCCTTTTTGTCTTTCATCCATAAACCTAGACAACGTAGAACTTCACTGTCTTCGATCCGACCTAACCGTAGTACACAAAATTATCAGCTACAACGTCCTACCTGTCAATAACTACTTCAGCTTCAGCCGCAACAACACATGAGCACACAATAGATACAAACTCAAGGTAAACTGCTCCAAACTCGATTGCAGAAAATACTACTTCAGCAACAGAATTGTCGATGCCTGGAATGTACCACCTGACTCTGTGGTTTCTTCCCCAAACCCCCAAAACTTTAACCTTAGACTGTCTACTGTTGACCTCACCCCGTTCCTTAGAGGTCTGTAACAGGGGTGGGTTGTAAATTGTTTTGCTGCCGGTTTGTTCAGGGTTGCGCCTCGCGTGTGCTCGCACAGCAGTCAAAAAATAGCTTCTGCACATGCTCAAAAGCAAAATTCAAAATGGTGGCACCCACGGAGACACCGAGGGGACCGGCTCCGTGACATCATCGACAAGTTACTACCGGTTCTATACAACCAGATAGAACCAGTAGGAACCCACCTCTGGTCTGTAAGGGGCGTGCATAAGCACACCAGCGTGCCTACCGTCCCTGTCCTACTGTCCCCATTTATTCGTACCCATTTCCTGTGCTCTTATCCATGTTTATACTTATATCTATTATCTTGTACATGTTTGACAAGCTAACTACTGTAACTAGCTAACTAAATAAATAAATATACTGTTCTCATGCGACCTTAGATAATTGCATTCAGCATGTCATTGCTTTTAATGCTTAACAGGATGACTTTTAAAATGTTACTGTGCTTTTCTTCTCCACATTTGCAAGTTGGGGAAAAGTACAGGCCGACTCTGTAAACTGTTTAGAGAGGGCTGTAAAGCACTGTAAAGCAGTATATAAGGTCAACTGCTATTGCTATCCAAGTCTTTCGAAAATTAAATGATTTACCCCGTGCACAAAAGCACCTGCATTAATTCAAAGATTCAAAAGTCTCTGATGGTTCTAGGCTTCACTCAAAATGAATTGCCAGATCCGAATCTGACAGTGTTCCGATCAAACTGAATCATGTTACTAGATACACACAGCAGGACCCAATGAGGAGACTCATTAATGTAGAAATGGAACAGAATGAAAGTACAGCAGGGACACGCTAAAGAGTTATCAAATTAGAAATGTACAGATTTGTTCAACTTTAGCTATAACGGTTCTTTTGGAATGTTTGAAGAAATGGCTCATGATTTTCCCCAATATTTCGCAAAACCATCATCCCAAAAGTGATGGAAACTTTTCAAGAAACATTTAGAACATTTTTTTTTTGGTCCTGAAAGCACTTCGCCTCAGCTCGGTTTCTGAAGAGAAACAACATTGCTGAGTTTGCTCTTGGCTTTGCTTTCTTGAACAGGTGCCAAAGCCCCAGGAATATTGATGCTTCTCCATAGCCTCCTTTAAAAAAAACAAAAATCTAACCTGGACACAAGACAGCTGTGGTCCTCATTTTAATTTCCCAGCGTGCACTGGCATAAGCACCAGTTACCTGACATTTTAAACGAAGGATTGAATAAATAAATATTAGAGACTTTTGTTGTTGTGCTTTCAAGTCAAAGTTGACTCCTAGTGACCTCAGGTTCCTGAAGTTTTCTTGGCAAGATTTTCAAAAGTAGTTTGCCCTTGCTTGTTTTTTTTTTTAATCCCCTAGGGCTGAGAAGATTGACTGCTCCAGGATCACCCAGCTGGCTTTGTGCCTAAAGTGGGACTAGATTTCATCGTCTCCTAGTTTTTAGCTGAATGCTTTTACCACTATACCAAAATCGGTTGTCTACAGACCAGAGATGGGTTCCTATTGGTTCTAACCAGTTCTTTAGAACTGGTAGTAACTTGGCGATGATGACACGGAGCCGGTTCCGTCAGTGTCTCCATTTTGAACTTTGCTTCTGTGCATGCGCAGAAGCTATTTTTTATTGCTGCGTGAGCGTGCGCTTCTTGTGTGTGCATGAGGCACGACCCTGAGCAAACCGGCAGCAAAACGAATTGATTGAACATATCCCAAGGTCAGGCATGATATTTGTGGAATGCAGCAGTTGCTAACAGTCATAATCTGTTTTCATGTAGTCAATTCTGTTCTGTCTATATGGACCCATCTAACTGACTATGCTTTATTTCCCTTTTGACTTTTTAGGTACAGCTGGTTCATATTTGTCACATTCCATTCCCGTTTTATCTCCCATTGTAAAATGAGGATCCCTATTCCAATTTTGGCATCTTCGGCAATTAATTTTGAGGCTTTCATCATACTATGCTACCCCCACCACGCGATCACTTTATGAAAGTCTAATATTCTTCCCTAATAATTAAAGAAGAGGGTCTCTCCAATCTAAGAAAGGTTTTATCATCTGGCCTCAACCCGTGTTTTCTTTTGACCCCCCTAAAATAAGCACTTGGTCTTATTTTCAGGGAGGTCTTATTATTTTTGAGGTGCAGGAGGCAGCGAGCATGGTCACCTCATGGCTGATGCTGTGTTTTGGGGAGGGTTTATTTTGGGGGGCTTATTTTAGCGCATGTGCTCAAAAGCCTGATTGGGTTTATTATCCGGGGAGATCTTATTTTTAGGGAAACATGGTATATTTTAACAGTTTTCTGCAATAAAAATGCGTATTTTTTCTGGTCAAAGAATGACTTGTACAGGTTTTTATTACAATCATAATTTTTAAAGGTTTTTTAAAAAAATACTTCAGGGAGTCCACAAAATAGCAACAGATGCTTGTTTGGCAGTATCACTGAGAATCAGTTCAGTAAAGTCTTTATTTTTATTTTTTTTACTTTTGCTTTTTTATTTTTTTTTAGTATAGAATGGTGAAAGAAGCCCTCCATGAACGTGCCAACTTGCTTGAAATTGCACCTCATTTATCTGCTCCTCTGCCTATAATGCTTCCAGTTTACAAGTAAGCTATTCAAAATGTATCCTATTTTATTTGCTTGGCAGGTTATTCTTCCATTTTAATCTGTGTCACTGTATAGGAATTATAGTGTTTTTTTTCATGAGTTATTTTTTTTAAGTTTTGTTTTGCTTTTGCAAGGGCTAAGCCTAATTTTTTTTTTTTTACTTTGCAAGAACAAAATATTGCTATTATTTTGTAGAACTGTAATGTGAAATCTTTTGAACCGTTGATTCCATTTGTTTTAATCTGGTATGGCAAATGCACAAAGAATCCTGTTGGCATTTTACTGACAGATTGATTACAGTGGCAGAAACCTTTGATGTTGCTATACCATAACTGCTTGAATTGAATCTTGATTAGCCATCTCAGAACTGAAACTTACGTGCGTGTATGTGCATCAGTGTTTATGTACATTTATTTATTTATAATTATATCTCCTTTCTAAACCTTGGAACCATGTCTGCATCTCTGTAGTATAAAAAAGGAGAAAATGAGATGCAAATGTATGCAAGCTATTAATTTTCCTGACTTCTCAAATGCCTTGAGAAAGAAAAATACATAAGTAGCTTTTTTACCCTGTTTAGACAGGCCAATACTTTACCTTAAATTAGTCAATGAGATGTGAAAAGAGAGTATCCAATTAATGTTCTTGAATAATAATAATTTATTAAACTTGAATTATGCCTGATTCTCAATTAATCTGGACAATCAAAGAATTTACAATAAAATCAATAAAACATAAAATATATAGACAAATGCACAAATATATGCTGTTTAGGACTTACAGAAGGATGCATCTGAGGGGATATTACAGGAAGAGAATATTTAAGTGTTTTGTAACTTATCTATTTGAATTTTGATCTTTGGAGTGGTACTGGGGGAGGGACGTTAGCCTGAGATGATGTCTTACCCAGGGTCTCTAAGTGACTTTCTAAAGCGAGTGACGTTTTGAGACTTAGTTTCACACATCCCACCACAATGACTCACAAAGAATACACTAAGCAGGGGAAACATCAAGGATTGAAGAGAGAAGTCATCAAAGCTAAAAAAACATATTGCGCTCAGATAATGTGATGTTATGTATCCAAGAAAAACATGGTGATGTTACAGCACTTCCAGAACATGTCTTACAAGTATAATTCTGGCACACTTACTTTCCATATTTCAGGGTTAAAATATACAAGCTTGCTTTGGTCTCCATCAGTTCAGACGCCTTACAAGAAAGGGAATTTTGAAGCATCATCTGAGTCATTTAAATAAGACTTCTTATTATGTAAGAAGCTTCAAATGCCTTTCGGCTGCTTATTTATGTACTGTTGTTAGAAACCTGTTAACTAAACATTAGAAACATTAGTATGCAAATCATCAGTCATTGCTCTCTTTTGCCCAATCGTGCACAATTTCTATTGCCTTAAGAACTGCAGTTGGCTTTATGTTATTCCAAAATTTGGCAATGCCAGGCCCAATATGGAAATGGGGGGCTCAGCAGCTTTAAGAAATGAAATCTCTTTTACGTGCCTGTGAGGTTTAAGGCATTGAAAGGAATTCCATACCTGAAGAACGTTAAAGTCTAGCCCGTGTGATGTAATAAATGTTTAAATACACCTTGTCAAAGTAAAATGGAGAGTCACTCTGTGACTCAACAGTCCAGTGAAGTTGCTTTAATTAACTATGTTTCGAAGAGGATGACACAGGAAAAGTTACCCTCAGGTTCCTACTAATTCCAAGTTCACATAAATGGAATTGGGTAGTTGTTTGTTTTTTTGACAGAACACCTGATGGACTTCATAGCTTGTTAAGCAAGCTTCCTGAATAATGCAAATGGAATTATATGTTATTGCGCTACATGTTATTGTCCTGTTATCTATATTTCCCCCACTCTTGCTAGTAGAATAGTGACTATATTTTCCCTGCAATAATCTTGAATAGGTGCTTGCTGATAAATTCTGGCTGACTGTAGTAACCAAGAATTAAATTTATTAGCCAGCTTGAAATTGAACATAGTTTCAAAATTGTTAGTCATGTTTACTTTTAAGACCCATTGATGTCGGTAGATCTGTCTCCAAATCTGTTAGTTTGAAATCTCAAATATTGTTTAACATTTTCATGTTCTAGTACAAAGGCCTATCTGTGGGGGAGGGAGGGGAGTGAAAACAGGCTTGAGGGTAAAGATGATTATTTCAATATCCTGACCATAGGATAAGACACGTGGTGCAGCCAGGTAATTGCAGACTTTTAAGCTACTGTGTAATTCACATGGCACTAAACAGAGAGGCGGGCTTCACGTAATTTAACAGCCGGTTTGCCTAGTGCAGAACCGAAAATGTGAGAGAAGGCGCCTTTCGTGCTTGCACGTGGCTTCAAGCATGGCGATTTCATGCGTGTGCCTTCCAGCACACCTTGGACAGCTGCGGTGAGTAGAGTGGGCAAGGTGCGGAAATCAGCTGGGCTGAGTGGGCAGGGCGAGCGCCCCCCCCCGCCAAGTGCTATCCTGGGCGGGGGGGGCCCAGCTGGTGGTCGGACCTACCAGTACGGGCGAACCGGTCCGAACTGGCAGCAGCCTACCTCTGACTAAATATCATTTTGGTGGAAAGAAATGATTTATATTTAAAAGCTTTTTTCATTGAGCACTGATCATTCTTTGTATGGCTCGGACAGTTGTCCCCCCCATCATTAATATATTTAAAAATAAGAACATTAGAAAACAATATGAGCTGCAGTGAATCTTCCGTTTCCCATGTAAGCCTATGAATCTGTTTGCTCATTTCTCTGGCTGGATTCATGTAAAAAAATAGGCTAGGCTAAAATAGAATTGAATAGCTTACATAAACCAGGAAACTAGGTTAAGGCAGTTAATTTAGGTATTATGGGAATACATCCCTTGTATTTTGTTAATATGGTCCTTCTTCCCCACTCCCAGTATTTGATGCTTCGATCCAGCTGCCCTCTAAAGCTTCATAGCCAAGTGGTGACATGAACCTTGGTCCAGTTCTTTTTACTGAATTGATTGCATTCTAACTGATTTGGAGCCTTTCTATTTTATAAATTACAGTCTTGACCTTTGCAAATAAATTTGTATCTATATTTGGGTGTGTTTGTATATCCTCTGCTTTTCTTCTCAGAAACTCAGGATAACTTCAATAAATAAATAAAATGAAATTTAAAAACATCTATCAAATTGAATAAAATAGTAATTGGAATAGTTATATTTCACTTCTTCTTGGTTAACCTCTTTTAGTTGAAACATTGGCTTGCAGAATTCCCCTGTGATTTTTAGAACAGCTTTTCCACACATATCCAGATCTATTCTGATTTTTCTAAATTCTGTTTGAATTTTGAATTTAAACAGAATTCTGTTGAATTTTCAGACTTGTTTTAAAAGAATGTCCATTGCAAAAAAAAAAAAAAAAGGATTTGTTTTACATGCTTACGTAGTTATTTATCTTTTTTTTTTTTTTTAGGTGGTGGCAACTGCCTTATTACTGGGTGGGAATTAAGATGTATGACCTTGTAGCAGGAACTCAATGTCTGAAAAGCAGCTATGTGCTTAGCAAATCCAGAGCTTTGGAACTCTTTCCTATGTTACGGAAGGACAAACTCGTGGGCGCCATAGTCTACTATGATGGTATGTACTCTCCTTTCTTGCCAGTGTTAAAAGCAGAAGCTTTGATCCCACTTGTGAATCTGAGCCCATTCTATCACTGTAGCTATATTGAAGAAGTATTGTATGGCCCTTGAGTTCATACATTTCTCCCTTTGTATACCTTTGCATTCCCCTGCAAGAATCTTTTAAGTACCAACTGCTTTTTTTTCACCTGCTGCACTGTTTAGCTAATCAGTCAGAAAAAGTTGCCTTAATTGCAGTTAACTTTCATTAAGTCATGGTGGCGCAGTGGTTAGAATGCAGTATTGCGGGCTAACTCTGCCCACTGCCAGGAGTTTGATCCTGACCGGCTCAAGATTGACTCAGCCTTCCATCCTTCCGAAGTCGGTAAAATGAGGACCCAGATTGTTGAGGGCAATATGCTGATTCTGTAAACCACATAGAAAGGGCTGTGAAGCACCGTGAAGCAGTATATAAGTGCTATTGCTATTTTAGTTCCAGTTCTTTCTTTTCCTCTGTCTAGTAGATTTTTTTCCAACCAACATAACACCATGACAGAGAAGATTCATTGTTTTTCCTACTTCACATAGCAAGTGAAGCACACTCATCTCGAGTCCCTTCCTTCACAATGAAAAAGGATATAAGTACTAGATTAGTCTTGTCCCCTTTTGCTTTCAATGCCTATTTGCACCTATTTGTGTGAAAACTCCTGAGAACATGTCAGAACTAGTTCTGGGAAGAGGTTCATGTCTTTGAGTCAGGTAGATCTGTTCTTTCCTCGTGTATATTGTCTTGTAAATTAACTTATCTGTGGCTGGTGGATAGATGAGGCATTATCAGACATGGGACTGTGCAAAGAACTTAAAATCTGTGTTTAGTTCCATTATTAACTGAGGTTTCCCCGATGTCTCTTTTAGTCTGCCAGTAGAATGCTCCACCTACTGGTGATTTTTGGTGTGCAAAAAAACAACAACCATTTCATTCTTCCCTTGGATTTTCCCAAATGAAAGTTGATTTTTCATTTGCTTCTGTATGCATGTAGCTATTTCATCAAAATGTGTTGTTGCGTGCAGAACGCTCTTTTATCTTTTTTTTATATTAGATATTTTTCCAATTCTACCTTTGAAAAACTTTTTGCAGGTAAGCATAAATACATATGGATAAATACATGAGTTGGAATATGAAATATACTAGCAGGCCACTCCATTTACCGTATTTTTCTGAGTATAAGACGCACCTTTTCTCCCCCTAATTGGGGCTGATAATTCAGGTGCGTCTTA
>JANHFT010004333.1:154212-173420 GCA_032467955.1 Pseudoxenodon macrops | reverse complement strand
CAAGCGCTCCCTTCCATGTTGATTCCCTCTACCTCCAAGTAGGAAAATTCAGCAATAAATCTTTAATGATATATATGTTTAAAGTGATCTGTTACCTAACCCTTGGGGTTTCCCCCTCCCCCCTTGTGCCTACCTTAACATGTCCAGGATTTTTCCTCCACACACCTATTTATTGTAAACACTGCAAGTTGTGAACTTCAAGGGTGCATGAAAGAAAGCACTGGTTATGTAGGAAGGTAAAGCTTAGCCATAGAATCTCTGAAAGATCGTTAACTTTTTTTTTTTAATGTCATGCTGTACATGTGCTAATAGAGATGCTTAATTAACACCAGTGGGGCTGTCAAGAAATGCATCTTTCAAAAACGTTGTATTGCTGCCAGTACAGTCCCCGCCTTCTCCAGTACCAGAAAGCGGTGCCTTGTTTTGGACTGGATGCAAAATACATGCACATAAGTTCACCGCTGGACAAGAATCCCAGCCCTTCGCGATTGTGTGTATAGTTTCTGCTGCCTATGGTTTGTTTTTTGTTTTTTTTAAAAAGGAGAATATGCTACACTACAGAGAGTCAGTGATTCTCTGGATATTTCTTGGTTGGATCTGACCAGCCGTCATGGCTATTCAGTGTGACAGGGACAGATGTGACAGATTGGTTCTGACACCCTTCCATACCACAAATCAGTGGCTGGAGGTGACTCCTGTCCTTCTGTGATTGTGCCCCCACCCCACCCCCTGCTGCAGGACAGCACAATGATGCACGAATGAACCTTGCCATCGCCCTCACTGCTGCCAGGTATGGGGCTGCCATAGCCAATTACACTGAAGTGGTGCACTTGCTGAAGAAGATGGATCCAGAGAGCGGGAAGAGCCGGGTTTGCGGAGCAAGGTGCAGGGATGTTCAAACAGGTATGTCCTTTGGGCTCTCCCTGGCATTTATGAAGCCCCTTGTCTCCAGGTAGGTTGCTCTGGCAGGTGTGTGTGTGTGGGGGGGTGTCTTTCTGTTTTTCAAAGACCCCCTTCCTTTTTATGCTTTCTGGGGCTCGGTGACTGCCCAGAGTCTCCCTGCAGCCCTTCACCTCAGTAGCTGCACGTACTTTGAGCGTAAGTGGGGAGGAAGCGCTGCTACCCAGAAAACTCCGGCTTAAAAGAAACGGGGAAATCCTCTCCTCCTCAAACTTAAGTGCAAGAAGGTGGGTGAAGGGAGAGTGCAGTAGGGGGCTGGAGTTTGTAAATATCGCTTAGCTGACAAAAAAGGCATGTTTCCAAAGTGCAGTGGCATGTCATTACCGCCAATCATCCTTAACTTCTGTCAGGCTTTCATTCAAATCCTAGTGCTTTGGCAAGCTAAGCTGCGCTTTACATCCAAGCCCTTCTGTCAAGCAAAGCTGACGTTCTGAAATGCCGGGTGGTGCATTTCAGCAATAGTACCATTTAACAAATTTTCAGGGTTTTCGAGAATGTCATTAAATAGAGAATGTCGATAAATAAAGCCGAATGATGGGGGGCCGAAGAAGTCGGAAAGTTGCTCCCATTCTTTTCTGCTTCTTTTCCCTCGTTCTACGAGTCTGATCTTCAAAATCTTTATAAAGATTGGGGAGTCAACGTACTCTCGGCTTAAAAGCCATCTCTATTCTAATTTTGCTGGAAACTGAGCTGCTTGGTTCTGTGTGCACGTGTACGTGTGTGTGTGTGTGTGTGTGTGTGTCTACACACACTTCACAATAGATTAACTTCATGGATAAATTAATAATCCAGAGAGTCAGCGAAGAGAAAAACAAATGGAGTATGTGATTGATGCTGTTTTCTTTCACAGGGCAGGAATTTGATGTCAAAGCCAAATGTGTTATCAATGCTACAGGACCTTTCACAGATTCTGTACGGAAAATGGATGAGCAGGAAGTATCAAACATCTGTCAACCAAGTGCAGGCGTTCATATTGTGATGCCCGGCTATTACAGGTAACAGTATTCAAAGCACAGACCATTTGTAACCATCTTAGGATGTGACTCTAATAGAGTCGTGGCAGGGGAATCTAAAGAGATTGTTTTCTGGCTTAAATGGTCCATGTTGGATTCAAGCCTTCATTCCTTCCCCCACCCTGCCTTACCTGCTGTATGAAAAATTATTTTGAGTGAGTCAAGCATAATCCATCACGTTTACTAAGGAAGGCAGGTTATATAGGAGAGTTAGCCAGTCTTTTAATGGTCGTTCAAAATGCCCCTGTGTTCAAAGATCCCTGCAACTGAAGGAGACAGCTGGAGTTTTGAAAGAAAAAATGGCTACCGTTCCTTCTACCCCCTCAAAAGCCAAAGTTTTCCATCTTTATGATTTTGGCAACTTAATTAAGTTAATTAATTAATTAACTTAATCTTTGGAAGAATGCTAACTGGACTGTTTTTGTAGAGGGCTGAGTTGACAAATGGGAATATTTTCCCCATGCCACCTTTTATTCTTGTCTCAAACAACTAAGGCTCTGAAAAGTTGTGTTCTCTCACACATTGCGTTCTCTCTACCCTCGCATTGGTGAGGTAATTCAGAAAGGGTTATTTACCATAAGGAAAGTCCTAGGTAATCTTCAGCAAGTCGTTGCTAGTTCAGCCAGTGTAACAGGCAGTTAACCAGTTTTACATAAATATTCTAAAAATTACTGCAGCCCTTAGCATTCATACGGTACATTCAGTTGTACTTTATGAATGCTAAATATTACTACTAATAAGGGGTTTTATTCAGATATGCCCTTCTGCTTGTGGCAGGGCAGTGTTTCCTCACCATATGTTGGAATATTGAATGAGAAAATGAAAACCCCAAACGTTCTGCTTGCCGAAAGAGGCTGTGCCAAGCCTTGGCCAGGCAGAAGTAGGAGGACTATCGTCCCACTCTTCACTGCCCCTCCTTGCATAAATGATACGTCATGGCTTAAGTAACATCACAGACACACACATGCACCTGTGTTGTTGTTTTTTGCAGGATAAATGGGAAACAGTTGAAATACGTTCTAGGTTGATAAATAAATATGTCAAATTCCTTTGAACCTAGGACTTATTAATGTATTGGGAGTTTTTCGGTAGAGCTGCCTATTTATTGTGACTGGAATAAATCCACTTTGCCCAAGTGCAGCATCCACTTTATTTATTTATTTACATATAGCACAGGATTTGGTTTCCAGCTTCAGTTCTAATAGAATTCACCTTCTTGGTGAGGAAACATGCTTTAAACCAGTTCATAGATTCAATCATTATAAAAATTCAGAATGGGGAACCCCAGGATTAGTAAAGCATGGTTTTTCTTACTTGCATGTGGCTCTTTCAGCAACTGTAGCATCATCCACCCAAAAATAATAATAATGAATTGTCACCGTTCTGTATAAAAGGAGTGAAAGGACTACAGGTAGTTCTTAACTTATGACCACAATTGAGCCCAAAATTTCTGTTACTCATTGTTAAGAGAGTTTTGCTGCATTCTTGCCACAGTTGTTAAGTGAATCACTGCAGTTGTTAAATAAGTAACACGGTTGTTAATTGAATGTGGGTTCCTCATTGATTTTGCTTTTCAGAAGGTTGCAAAAGGTGAGCCCGGGGCACTGCAGCTGTCAAATATGAACCAACCAAGCATCAGAATTTTGATCACATGTTCATGGGGATGCGACAATTTATCATAGGGGTGAAAAATGGCCATAAATCACTTTTTTCAGTGCTGTTATAACTTCAAGGGTCACTAAAGAAACAGTTGTAAGTTGAAAACTATCAATTTAGCATATAAAAAACAAATACGTTGGTCTGTTTTTATCAAGAAATAGGTTAGGATAGTTAATGCTGGTCTTAGTTTCTCCTAGTTTTATATAAAAATCAAGAGGGTTTCTGTACATAAATGGGACATATTGCCTATTTATCCTATACAGGTAGTCCTCAGCATACGGCCGCAATTGAGCCCACAATTTAGGTTGCTAAGTGAGAAAATTGTTAAGTGGGTTTTGCCCCATTTTACGGCTTTTCTTTCCACATTTGTTAAATGAATCGTTGCAGTTGTTAAATTAATAACATGCTTGTTAAGTAAATCTAGTTGACTCAGCCTTCCATCCTTCCGAGGTTGATAAATTGAGGAGCCAGATTTTTGGGGGGCAATAGGCTGACTGTGTAAACCGCTTAGAGAGGGCTGTAAAAGCACTGTGAAGCGGCATATAAGTCTTAAGTGCTATTGCTATTTCCCCATTGACTTTGCATGTCAGGAGGTGGCAAAAGGTGATTGATTACATGATGCCGGGACATGGCAGTTGACATAAAAATACGAACCAGTTGCCAAGCGCCTGAATTTTGATCACATGACCATGGGGACTGCTGCAACGGTCATAAGTATGAAAAAGGGTCATGTCACTTTTCTTTCAGTGCTGGTGTAACTTCAAACAACCACTAGGCGAACTGTTGTAAGTTGAGGGCTACCTATACTCATTGTGTCTACCTCCATCTTTGACCTATTCTCAGCACCCTTCAATGATTGGGATTGCTTTCTTTCAAAAGCAATTGCTCCCCAGATATGGCATTCTCAATACTATTTCATCCTGGAGGTGGATTTGATGAACCAAGGAATGTCCCTGTATAATAAATAAATATAAATATGTAAATAAATCCAAAATGTAAATGTATGTATTAATTTAGCAATAGCTTCTTACCTCGGGTGCCAGTCTGAGTCTTATTAAAGAATATGCATGTCATGTCGTTACAGTTACTCGTGTCTTTTGGAAAAATACTTTGACATCATCTGGGGGAAATGATAAATAGTTTCAAAGGCATTTTATGTATAAATGTACCTTTGATTTAATTAATGTAATGTTAATACACTGCAAGCATTTCCCATCGGGTTTTTAAAATTTTATATTCTTCATTAATAGTCCCAGTGTTCTCTCTGCACTCATTAATTTTATTCTTCCAATGCATGTTTTCACTTAAGCAGTGACTGTATGGCTTTGTCTCACCCCAGCGATGCTAGCATGTAATCTCTTAATAATTTTAAACTTCAATCCAGTGGATGTTGCTTTTAGATTGACTGTCATTCTGCCTCTCAGAAAATTGGGGGCGGGGGGGGGAGGACAGGCACTTGATCCAAAGAGGCAATTGCTGCAATCAGAGCCTAAGCTATGCGTTCAGTTCCCTAATCAGTCATTAACTTGAAATGCTAAAAAGAAGTATGGATAACAGAGACACAAAGGATAAGGAGCAAACAGTTCTCCAGATGCTGAACTATTGCTCCCAGTAGCCTCCGCCATCGTGGCCAGAAGTACTGGTGGCGGGAATTGTAGTTCAGAAATAGAGAGGTGGGCAGTGGCTCCCCTTCCTTGTTGTAAGTCGAGCTCTTTGATTCCTCTGAAGAAGTAGATAAATGGTAAATATTGTACGGTGAATGGTGAATATTATTATTGTCATCTAGAATTTCATCCATGTTACATTCTGGAATTAATCTATTTGGCAGCCAAACTCCGCTAGTTATTTGAAGTACAGTGAAAATGAGCAAGGCGGTAATATATGAGAGTTAACCCTTTTCTCTGGTTCTATCTCCTCTACTAAATCAGTGGCAGTCAAAACAAATGCAAATGACCTCCCAGCAGCCTTTTCAAAAATGCACTCAAATCTACAGTTCAGATTCTTTTAAGGCAATTTAGAAACCTCATTTTGAAACTTGTCAAAAGTTTTTTTTCTTTAAATAGTTTGAGCCTGTATATTAAATTTCTTAGTTTCCTGGCTTCTTTAAATCAATAGTGATTTCATTTTGAAAAGTAATTACTTATCTGCCATAGTTTACCTTGCACAAGTCCGTGTTGACACCTACTTTTTAAGCTGTTCTTCTCCAAATGTATCCTTAAGCTATATATAAATATCATCTCAAAGACTTAGTGTAGAAGTTAGACTTCAAGTGTATATAATTGTCATTATCTCTCAGAGGAGCATCTCATGCATATTTTTCTGTTACCCAGACCTGTGCAGGAAAAAAAATACAATTATCTATAATAGCAGTGGAATTTCTAGTTGGATTTGTGAATAAGAATAATATAATCTGTCTGTATTTTTATATTTCTAATATTTTAATCATTTTGTTTATTGGTGTATATATTTATCATATTTAGGAATGGTCCATCTCGCTCATAGAGGGAGATATACTCCCTCCCTTGTATATAAGGTATACAAGTGATTTTAATATAACCTAAGTCCCTTCTGATAGATAGTCAAAGCTGTTGTCCCGGTGCACTTCCTGGTATTTAACCCCGCCCCCCCGCGCTATACACCCACATGACATGCAACCCACCAATAGAGTTCAAAGAGTAATCCGCGCATATTAATGACTTCAGAGGAGGAGACGAAGCCTCGGCAGAACGCCCATGCCCTGGATCGCTGTCTCTGCCGTCTCAGCGTTTGCATCAGGTGAAATAGGAGTGGAGCCCTCATACCCCGGCCTGAATGGCAGGTCTGGGGCGACAACTCGCCGGAGCTGACATTCTAGCACTGATGATATTTGCTAGTTGGATAATGCAACGTCTGCAAGAAAACAACCAAACTCAGAAAACACAAAGTACTGCACATTACTGCTACTTTAAAATTTGTATTAGTACCATCATAGTAGAGCTAGTTCTGTGCAGTAACCATTGAAGGCTATTGAAGGTTATAATTCATGTAACACAGTATACTCAAATAAATTCTATCAATGCAAGGTCCAGGGAGAGGGAGGGAGAGATACCCAAAGCCACGCAGTGTATCACTCTAAGCTCTGCCAGTGGAATAAGTATTTTTGTTGAGTTTCTAGGGCAGGTGGTTCTTTTTGTTTTAAAACCCCCTTTTCCTTAAGAACTATGGAGAGAGATATTAGCCATTAGCCACCCAAATTATGCCTTTCTCATGGAAATGGAGAAGCTTTGGATCCAGTAAGAGAAGGCCAGCCGCCTCCATTGTAATGCCTTGTTGAAGGAACACTGTAAGCGGACCTCACTGTGTATGGAATTAGGCTGCCAGGGTGGAAGGCAAACATGTCCTACTTGCCTTCCATCCTTCTGTGGTTGGTAAAATGAGGACCCAGATTGTTGGGGACCATATGCTGACTCTGTAAACTGTAAACAGAGGGCTGTAAAGAATTATGAAGCGGCATATAAGTCTTAAGTGCTTATTGCAATTGCTGGGACATGAGAACAAAGACGTTAATATTTAGGAAAGAAAATGGGGCGTAGGAATCATCTTTCTCATTGATGCAATTATAGCTCATAAGACTGTGTGTGTGTTTATGTTCCTTATTTCTGTTAGAAACATGATAGGAATAAACAGTGGGATGCTCTCTTAATCTGCTGGTACCTTTCTCCAAACCTTTGGCTGGCCTCTTTTGCAAAGTATTAAAAGAAAATGGAAAACAAGTGATTTGGCCAAGATCAGAACCAGAGTGAAGTAGTTTAGATCATGAATTAATCATTTGAATCCCCATTTGATGCTACTACTAAATACCTCTTTCACAGAAGGCAAACCAATTAATTTCTCACATATAACTGGCCCCAAATGGCGTTCCTTCCAATTAATGTGCACCTTCAATATATATTATTTATACATTTCCGTTCATCTAATTCTCTGAGTATTTTATTTGAGAAAGTGTTAGTTTCCCTTAGCCTTGCCCCTGGAGCAAAAAAAATAAAAAAAATAACAGTAAATACTGATAATTTTATGGAAAAAAGAAATCCACTGTTACATCAATCATGATTGGAACTTTTGGAGCAATACCTAAACGACTCGCTTACCATTTGGAAATTTTGAATTTATTAGACCTGAATACCCTAATTTTACAAAAAACAAAAGTATACCTTGCTTGGAACTGCTTATAACCCTAGGCACTAACTTAATCATTCTTAGATCCTTAATTAGGACTTGAATTATTAAGTTTTCACCAGTGTTCGATTGTGAATCTAACTGCAGATTACTCATCATCATCGTCGTATCATCCCTGGTTTTTATCTTAAGGCCTTGTGCGATCAAGAAGGATTTTAATAATTTGGAGGAAGAGAAATTGCCACCAGTCTAGTATTAAAGCAGATGCTTGCTTAAAATTTTGTCCTTGAGAATTTTATTAATATTAGTGTCCTGCAGCATGACAGTGTAACCCCTGAAGTACAGCCTGAAGAGATACAGTGCGTGAATGCAATGCACGTGTATGTATCTATGATGTGTCAGCAAGCTCTGAAACTTGAAGAACAATCTGTTTGTCTGTGAGCTACACCCCTGAGCTACAGGTGCTCTTCTGCTTGTGTCACAGGTCTTCTTGTTGTTCCCTTTCTGCCTTGACTGTCACACTTGCACCCAGATCTGCTATAGTTTGGGCATGAAACACCTGTCAACATAATACTGGTAGTTCTTGACTTCGTTTAGTGACCGTTTTAAATTTACAATGGTACTGGGAAAAAGTGACTTATGACCGTTTTTCACAGTTACAACTATTGCAGCATCCCGATGGTCACGTGATCAATATTCAGATGTTTGGCGACTGGTTCATGCTTACGGCCGTTGCCGCTGTCCTCAGGGTCATGTGATGCAACCTTCCGACAAGCAAGAGACAATGGGGAAGCCAGATTCACTTAACAAAGCAGGTTACTTACTTGTCAGCTGCAGTGATTCACTTACTAACTAAGGCGAGAAATGTGGTGAAATGGGGCAAAACCCGCGTAACAGATTCTCACTTTAACAACATAAACTTTGGACTTAGTTGTGGTCGCAAGTCGCAGACTTACCTGTATTAGATCCGCATCCATGACTTCAATATCGCCTGTACACTTCCTATGTCTCTGGCACACTTTTTGATAAGGTGGTATTCATTGCTATTTTGTTTTAATGAAGCTTTCACAAAGCAACTTCTTCCAACAACCTGGGAAGGAGAGAAAAAGGTAATATTTTTGTTGGCTTCTTCTAGCCCTGATAATATGGGACTTCTTGACCCATCCACCAGTGATGGACGAGTGATTTTCTTCCTGCCATGGCAAAAGATGACTATCGCTGGCACTACCGATACTGCAACTGAAGTTACCCATCACCCGATACCTACCGAAGAAGATATCAACTTCATTTTGACAGAAGTGCGCAACTATCTTAACTGTGATGTTGAAGGTAATTTTCAGTAACATTAAAATGTAATTTTATTCTTCCCTTTAAGGCAGAAGTGTACAACCTGAGACCACAAGAGCACATGATCCCTGCCTCCCAAAGTTTTTATCATAATTGTAATTTTTGAGGTAACAGACAGGAGCAAAATATATAACTGAAGACTCACCATGCTAATTGTGCTTCACTTTACATATGACTTACATTAAAAAACATACTTTTACAAGTTCCTTTGCCTCATGAGTGCCTCCCTTGGCCTAGAAAAGATTATATATTTTGATCCTTTACCTGTAAAGTAAGCCAGTTCTCCACCACCACCACCACCCATGTCAAATATTTCTTTGTATAATTCTGCCTACCACAAAACCAGAAAATCTTTCAGTACTGTCCTGGGAATGGCCAAATATACCAAATTTTTATAGTTGACTTTCCTGCCAAATTCTGCAATTACTTCAATGAACCTACAATAGTACTTGAACAAATCAAAAAGATCAGTAAGTTGGAAAATAAGGCTTTCTTTGGAACTCCATAGTGTTAAATGAGTTCTGCTAATAGGAGGTGCCAATTACACGCGCACACATACACACACACAGGCAGCAGTTCTGCCCTTTTCTTTATTTATGATACTTGCCTAGTATCAATGGAGATTAACAGTTAGGACCTTCTTCAGAGAATATTTGTGCTATCCGTATTTCTGTGAAGTGTAAACAGCTTTGTTTATGAGTCTGAATCCTGATTTTTCATACCTAAACTCCACAGCACAGCCTTATCACCACATTGGATAATCGCTGTATGAACCAACTCGGTTTTCTTGTTTAGTCAATCTATTAAGAGCCAGGATTTGCAGCTTTCTATCATGTCCTTTTTATTCTAAACCAAGACGAAGAACCCAGGGTTGCATGTGACTCTCAAAAAGCCTTTAATTTTCAACGTGGCAAAATCTCATTTTAATTGAATTAAGATGTAAATTAAGGTTAGTCCCTATTAACTTTTTAAAATGTGGTCCCATCACATTCCTTAAAAAATCACTTGCCTTTCACCTGCCATTCTTTCATTAAAAAATAATAATAATGGCTTTGTTTAAGGAACACACCTTTCTGTTGTGATCTAAAGTAATTTTAAAAAATTAAATACATTCTTTCTGCTCCTGAATAATATAACTGGTAGGAAACAAATAGAACTTTGTCGTTTATTTAAGTAGAGATGCGCCCTAAATACGTTTTTAGTCTTTGTCCATCCAGAATGAGATTTGATAACTGGGAGACCTGAATAGATTTCATTACCAAGTTCCTTAATTATCCAGCTTCTTTAAAGTGATTCTCTAAAAAGATTCAGACTCTGACCTGCCCTTCGTAGATTTATACTCATATTCATAATCCCTTTTTAAATTTTTTTTTTAAAAAAAACTGAACATTCTAGATTGCTTGTTTGTTCTTCCTTGAAATGGATAATTGATAGTTCTGTTATTGTTGTAGCCATTAAAGGAAAATGGTCTACAGGAGGAGGAGGGGAAAAAAACCCATTATCATTAGGTCCTTCTTGCAAAAATTAATAAAAGAGCTGAGGTTTGTCAGGCAAGGTGGTTGATTCTACTAAGCTACAGCCTGGAGAATTGATTAAGGCAGCATTTGTTTGTTTGTTTGTTTATTTAATTATTTACAAGGCAGTTCTGCAAAAGTAGCCTTCTTGAGCGTTTTAATGCTTTTGAAAGTAACCAACCTGGGCTGTGCACTGTTTTCCTCGTGTGTAATTAGTCGTGTTTATAGATTGTCTGTTAGAGAATTAGCAATTGTGCTGGCCGTATCAACTCACGGCAGACCTGCCTTTTTGCTGCCAAAGACAGTGGCAGGGTTATCAACTTACACAGGCTTGGATGTGTTCCAGCTGTTTAATTATAGTGTCACACATGCTGCTTTTTCTAGTTTCATTAATTTATAAATGTAATATGGTATCTTATTTCAGTGATTAGCACTTCATTTTGGTGGGCTAAACACCCTGGCACACAACATTGATTTCTCAGATTTCTTGTTCTTTCGGGATATTTTTACAAGGCATTATTGATTTTTCTGTTAACACCCTTGTGAAAGTACCGTCCTTAAAACAATCCTCCCCGCATGCACACTCGTATGCAAAAGCCTGTGTAAGAGTTTTTAGTCCACTGAAGGAAGATCACGACAGTAATTTAGACTTCCGTATTTTATTTATGAATAGACATTTCATGGATGATAGGGAGATAAGAGAAAAATAGCCTTGTGTGTTTTATGTATTTGTTTTACTTTTAAAGAATTATGTGAATGCTTATGTGAGGTCAGAGTTAATTCAGGGGTCCCCAAACTCCAGTCCGTGGACTGACACTGGGCTGCAGCATGTGAGAAACCGGGCCACACAAACAAGCAAAGCACCATCCGCGGGACGCAGGCAGCACCGGAAACCATGTCCCCTCCAGTCCATGGAAAAAACTCTTCACTGAACTGGTCCCTGGTGTCCAAAATGTTGGGGGCCGCTGAGTTAATTCATTCAATGGATTAGTAACTCAATAGGAAGCAGGAAAAGAAGATGAATCTGTTTTCACCATAAGAGTGTAATGTTGTCATGGTCATATTCTCGAGATGTCAATAATAATAGGATCAAGGCATAGCCCCCTTTTTAATATTGCAGTACCGGCGGGCTTCTGCGGACAAGTTTATATACTGTTTCACATGAAATTGAAGGGCACGAAATGCAGAGATTGATCACATTCTGGGTTGGGACAAAACAAGAACTTGCTTACTGTTGATTGACCTCATATTCAGCTGGATGGGAGAATTGCACATGTTTTGAAGATTGTACCGGTATGAATATCTTAATCAAATAGGTCAGTTTTTTGAAAGGAGAAAAGAAAAAAAACCTGGATACTTGCTTTTTATTTGCTATGATAGAGTCTTAGAAAGCGACGGCAGCTGTAGCTGCACGTTTCTTTCTTTTGTTTTTCTTATGCATAATCAACTTTTCTTCTTCCTTTTCTTGGTTGTGGAAATTGTAGTTTGCCATTGGCTACCCAGAAATCACAAGTGGAAGAGGAAGTACATAAGCTTCTTTAAAAAATAATAATACAAAATTGGTGTTCACAATCTTAGGGCACTTCCTGTAGCCTCTCCCAAAATTGCAGATGTCCTTGACAGCAAGATTTCATTCAATTTGCAATAACATTTTGTTTACATCTTCTCTGTCTCTGTCTCTCTCTCTCTCTCTCTCTCTCTCTCTCACACACACACACACACACACACACCTTGGGGACACTGTGGCCACCAGCTTGCCACTCAAAAGCCATCTAAGGACAGGCAGCAACATAAATTGCAGTAACTGCTTTAAAGTGAGCTTAAGGAATCAACCACAGTAGGTCTGGGACAGCCTCTAATTGTGGGTAAGATGAAAGGAGGAGATGAGAAGTCCATAGTTACTCAGTGAATACAACAAAGCAGGGATTTCTTGCATCCAAGCTCACATTTTTTTTAAAATACCTACCTTCATAATTTTCTCCCAACATTCAAACAGCTTCAAACAGAACTGGGGGAGGGGAGGACTCATTAAAAGCATATTGCTATTTTTCAGATTATTATTATTTTTTTGCTATCAATTTGGGATTTTTTCGTAGGGCCTAAGGGAAAAATGATGAAAACACAACTAGAGAATTATATATAATACAAAAAAAAAAAATTTTTTTTTTGGGTTCTGGTTCTTTGGGTGGAAAATTTGGATGAGTCCTTGTTTAATATTCTTATGCTTCCCTCTTCAATTCGGATGGTATATTTCTTTCCCTATCCTAAGAAAAACACATTAGTATTTTTTATATTGCTCTGAAATATTAGTAACTAGAAACAACCTAGAAGAAGTAAACTGTAGAGAAACATGATGGATGAGCCTTTCTTTCGTTTTGACTTAGTGACATGTGAAAATAAACTGCTCTAGTGTTATCTCAGTGACCCCTTGAGGTGGTCTACAGGAAGCCAGATAACTTTAGTCCTTAAAAAAAAAAAATCCAAGGAAGAGAATTTAAAGAGTAAAAACAGCAATTTCAATTTTTTTGACCTTTCTGAACTGTAAAGTGTGCTTGACAAATTCTGCCTCTTCCCACAAATAGCTTGCAGAGAGTGATGACAGTACTTTTTCCCGAGGTTTTGGTCAAATAGAATAATGAACAATTCCAGACTAGTTTATAAAAATCATCCTGACCACGTAGATCTTACTTTCCACATAGTAAGAATTCACTGTTTATCTTTATTTTTCCCTGGAGGCTAAAATGGTTTGTTTATACATGTTGACAGTGAATTCTAGTCCATGTTCACAAATTTCAGAATTTACAACGCTGTTTTCCTTTTTTTTTTTTTATAAATTTTTTATTGAATAAACATTTAAAAACATTGGACATAGTGTGACTTTTCTGGCTTTGTCATTTCCATAGATTTTGACCTAACGCCAAATGCAATTCCTACGCAATATAAAAATTTTGTCCTAGCGACCGATACAGTTCATACACAGTATATAGATATGTAGGTTCGTTCATGATTCAAGCATATAAATCCATTCTGCTGTAAAATTACTTTCAGTAAAACTAGTACTAAACTGTTTCCATGCGTGTTGTTAACCGTAACCACAAGTACAGTTCCTACTTATCATACAGTTCTAATTCGATATTTTTCAATTTTCCAAACTCTGCTGTTTTCCTAAATTAGCAACTGTTAACTTGCTCCATGCAATGTATTTATTTCTTTGAATTATTTAAATACAAATTGTGAAGAAGCTTTTGAGATACCGACTTAAGAGTTCCTGATATTAGTTAGTGATCTTGAATAGATAATACTTGTCTCAAACAATGAGAATATTAACCCAAAACAATAAGTGGAAATCTCAAGGTCTGAATTAGCTAGAAGGTGCCAAATATTAAAATGTGTCAAGAACTATATACATAACATCCAAATCTTCATTGATAGAGCTATGTGAATGTGAAGTTTGACATAAGTAAGCTGTATGTGTAATTACTAAATAGTAGAGGAAATCTAGATAAATAATTAATTGCTTAGCTAGAGATGAGTCGGGATTGAATCATATGAAAATGCCTGTTGTAAAAAAAAATGTAGAAAATCTTACTAAGAATCCCAATATTGAGGTTGTCAGATTTTGAGATTTAGGACATCATGGTTTTTGCTTTCCTTGCGCCAGACTTCAAGTTATTTGACTGGCACTTCTTCTTTTTTCCTCAGAAAACTTGTTTCTCAGCTTTATTACCAAACTCTTATGTTTTTGTCTCCCGTTTAAGTACCGTATTTTTCAGAATATAAGATGTTCCTGACTATAACAAGGAAAACGAGAGAAAAAATCTGCCTCTCAGCAATTTACCTCCTTGCAGCAAGCAGCAAACAGCCCGTTTCAGCTTCAGCATAGCTTGATTAGCAGAAGCAGCTGATTGTCAGTTGGATTGGCCTCCCGAAGATCAGCTGTTTCAGGCTGCAGGGATTGCTGAAGTGGAAACTAAAACAGGCTATTTGCTGCAAGGAGGCAAATTGCTGGGAGGCAGAGGCCAAAGGGTGGGTGCTGGCACATTTGGTGTGTAAGATGCACCCAAATTTTCACTCTTTTTTAGGGGGGGAAGTGAATCTTATACTTCGAAAAATACTGTATTTGTTTAGTTGAATCAAAAGACGGAACTGTACTGAATTTATATCTCTCTTTCACTTTGCCTTTTCTCATTAAAATTTGTGGAACTGACACTGTTGTTTCCCCAAGATGACATTTTAAAACTTGTGATTATTTTCTACCCTAACAGCATTTAAACCATATATTATTTTGAAATCCTTTCCTGAGATGATATTCCTGACAAGACTTCTTTTTTTTTTTTAATTTTCTGATTTTGTTTTCTATTACAGTGAGGAGAGGAGATGTTCTGGCAGCATGGAGTGGGATTCGTCCCCTTGTGACAGATCCCAATTCTAAAGACACGCAGTCCATATCACGAAATCACATTGTGCATGTTAGTGACAGCGGCCTTGTGACTATCGCAGGTACTAGGGTGTTACTTCTAATTTCTTTCTTTCTTTCTTGTTAGAACTATTTCTTAGTGATATGAAGGAAGCTGGTCAGGTACACATGCTGAGGGTCTCAGTTCTGAAACAGTAGAAGAAGAGTTGGAAAACTGATGCCCTCTAAATAAACATGGATGACAGATCCCATCCGCTTTACCCAGTAAGGGTAGTGTTGTGTTAGGAATGTAAATAGAAATATCTTCTTTTAAGAGCTTTTTCTTTAAAATCTTAGTCTGTGTGTTTTTAAATAGAGGCTTAAGGGATCAGTCTTTGTACACCATCTGTATTTGTTGATACTCCCAGGTGGGAAGTGGACAACCTATCGCTCAATGGCCCAGGATACCATTGATGCTGCAGTGAAATCTCATAACCTTCAGGCCAGTCCCTGTAAAACTGTAGGGCTGCTCCTACAGGGCGCAGAGGGCTGGACCCCTACCCTTTATATCCGCCTGGTTCAAGATTACGGACTTGAAAATGAGGTGAGTTTGTTGTTTATTCAGGTTAGTGGAACCACTTTAAATCTACAGAATTCCATGCTGAAGGGTATGAATGGAATGGGACTTTCTTGTCGGCTTGTTTGCCTGTGAAGGCTCTCTCTGAATGGTATGGAATATAGGCAGGGGAATAATTCACCCAAAATGAGTGGAGGTGATTTTCTATAAACATGATTGTAAACCGTGACATCAATGGAGACCATAGGGAGCAAGTTAAGTCCTCAAGTTGTGACTCTGCTTGGAAATTCCCACTACGGCCAGTTGGTGAGTGCTCTGAGGACAGCAAAACAGTCAAAAGAGAAATGGGATAAAGAGCAAAGATGATTGAGAAGGACTATTGTAGAAGGCAAGGAGAGGATGAGACAAACACTTGATGAAAAGATAGTGGCTAAAGATTACCTTAATCAAAATTCTTCATATGTTGGCTTAACTGCTCAGTACAGATCTTAGTTCATTGGAAGAAGAGGTTTTTAAAAGAAGAGCATCACATTATCTATACATCGTGTTATTGACCACTCTTTAAAATTATAATTATTGATAGACTGCATGTTTATTATTGTTCCGGACTTGCTGGCTTTTTGCCTTTGATATCATCTTGGGTTGGATATTGAATCACCGACAAGGGGATGACTCCTAACAAGATGGGGTTCTCTTCCAAAAGGCATTAACCTCTTCTCAATTCCACAGGTGGCTCAACATCTTGCAAATACATTTGGGGACAAGGCTTTTGAAGTGGCAAAACTAGCCCAGGTCACTGGGAAGAGGTGGCCTATCGTTGGGAAACGTCTTGTCTCAGAGTTTCCATATATCGAGTCAGAGGTATGAAATGCTTTGCGTTGCTGCTTCTCTTCCTCCTCCTCCTCTCCTGCATTCTTGCTTTTGGTTTTGAAGGTTCTCTTTCTTGCCCTATTAAAATTGGAAGCTTCATTTGCCTCATCTGATCCCCACGGGAAAAGGCTTGTTTTATTCTTACATTAATAGCAAATGCTGAAATATTTTACTCTGTCATGACAGAGGACACCTGACAGTTACCACATGCAATGACCAGTAGGAAATCGGTTAATGAAATCCCACTAGAATCCTGAGAAGACTGAGGGGGAAAAAAAGTTGTAGAGGAAGGAATCAGTAGAATACCCAAAGGTGTTTTTCCTGGACTTTCTTGGTTTTTTTTTCTTTTAAAACATTTCACTTTTCATCCAAGAAGCTTCTTTGGCAGAAGGTAAAAGATTGGAGAAGTTTAGATCAAATCCCCAGGCCACGGCCCAGTATCAGGCTGAGGCCTATTCAAATCCAGACCTTGCAAACAGTGAGCAAGCACATACGCACGCATGCAGCTCCATTTGCACGAGCAGCAGGCGAAGGTGTGTGCCTGCAAAGCTCCCATTTGTGCGAGCAGCGTGTGCCCGTTACTTGCACAAGTGGAGCTGCGCACCCGCATACCCTCACCGCTCACACAGAACCATTCCTCTCCCCATCCCCCGCTGATGCTGGCATTCTGCCAAGCCAGAAAGATTGGGGACCACTGGTTTAGATATTTAGATATGAGGTTAAATCTTCTCCCCACAATCATACATATTTGCTCAGCTGTAATTCCAGGTACATCACCGTTGTAATCCAAAGAAGATGAATGGGGAGAGAGGCCTCTTGTAACTGGTGAAAAGTTTGGTTAAGAAGCCTAGATATAAATACGTTCTAGAGTAAAAATGGTAGTAAATAATTCCAACATGGTTTCTTATCAGGTTACATTGCATTTCATTTCTCTTGTGCAAATTTCCGCAAACTGAAGCGGTTACTCTTTTCGAAAACATTTTAGATTGAGTATGCCGTCGGTGAATATGCTTGCACTGCGGTGGACATAATTGCTCGTCGCACCCGTTTGGCTTTTCTGAATGTCCAAGCTGCCGATGAAGCCTTACCAAGAATCATTGAGATAATGGGCAAGAAACTGAGATGGAGTGAACAGAAGAAGAAGGTATTGAAGAGGCTCCTGGTTTCATAGTCAGAAAGTTTACGAGAATCTTTCCAAGAACCTGTTTGACTTTGGTGGAAAATTTGATTAATTTTCTCAATAACCATGATGGTTCATGTGTATGGACAAAGTAAGGGAGGCTCACCTGCAAAAACCCCACTCAGCCATAGAGTTCACTGAATGCTGTCTGTATGTATCACTAGTCGGTACTTGGGTTAACAGTTCTTAATGTGAACGTTGAACTTCTTCTTGCTGTAATGTACAGATCAGATCCTGCTATGGCTTAGGTGACAAATGATGGTTAAAAATACTGACAAAGTTATGTGTGAATTATGCCAATCTCCCAGCTCAGCTCTACCACACAGTCTTGTTTTGAGAAACAACACACACACACACTCCTTGTAGGAACCACAAATGGCACACATGTATCTGTAGAAAAACCAAAGCCCTGTGCAGATATGGTTAAAGTAAGGAAACGAGTGCACAGAAGTTACAGGCCAAGTATTCCTCCCCCCCCCCACATGTACACACCTATAGTTCTCCCAAACAAACATCCACAAATGTAGCCTTGAGTGAAGCCCTTCACACAGACAGCAGCATGCGTGCTGGTTTCCACATGAGAGAGATAACTGGTTGCTGCAAAGTACTTTTTTTTATTTCTTTAACCCTCCGTATTTGAAAAGGAGTTCTTGGGTCTTATTCCCGGTCTTTTGAAAATAAAAGATGCAATCTTACCTAGCCTGCATGCTGTGCCGAGGGCTCCTTCGTCACAGCTGGATAGCTGCTTTTCAGTTACAGGTGCCTGTTTTCAAGTGCAGGATTTTGAGCATAAAAGGCAGCGTAAAGCAGACAATGATAAAAGGGAGATGGCCTTCCTCCAAATGACCCTCTCTGCTTACTGAGATCATCGAGGAGGTTCACCTACAGTTGCCATGAGCTCATCTGGCTGTCAGCCAGAATCAAGCCAACTCTTTTGTCGCTCAGGTTCCTTGGAACAGACTCCCTGCGTGACGAGGGGCCTTCGCTTTTCATTAGATTTTAGGAACGATGTTGCATCATACCTTTCTGTACAAGCTTACTGAGTCAAACAATTGATTTTTAATTTAATTTGTTTCACTTGTTACATTTTAATTGCTTTTGAAATAATCTTTGAAGTCAGGGGTCCCTAAACCCCGAGCCACGGCCTGGTACCAGGCTGCGGCCCATTCAGAACCATGTCGCACAAACGGCAGATAAGTACATTTGCATGAGCGGTGAGCACCTGTGCGGGAAGCTCCATTATGCAAGTGGGTGAGTGCTCCTGCCGCTCACACGAATGGAGTTTCACGCATGAGGCGTGCACGGAACCATCCCCTCTCCCCCCCATCCTTGCTGGTCCGCAAAGCCCGGAGACCCCTGTTTTAAGGATTGATTTTAATATTGTTTTATATGTAAACTATTGGGAGCCTCTAGGGGTGTCAAACTCACATCGTCATGGCGTCATCATGTGATGTATCAGGACTTTTTCCCCCTTTGCGGGGGTGGGACCAGCACGTGATGCATCTGCCCCGTTTGACAGCCCTGTAGTAGAGAGAGG
>JANHFT010004333.1:140153-144684 GCA_032467955.1 Pseudoxenodon macrops | reverse complement strand
TGCCTTTTGATGCATTAACCAGGAAAAAGTGGGCGATGCCAGCATGCCTTTCGTATGTTAAAAATGGACTTTTTTTTAAAACCTCCAAATACTTTTTTTTTCCCCTCCCCACCCTTTCAGAGAAGTACATTGTGCTAAATATTCATCGCTTGCCTAGAACTTTGGTACAAACATTTTTTATAATGGCCACAGTCTATTAAAAAGCGCATGCCATAAAAATGAGTGATTTATCATGGAGGAGAGTGCTTGCATTTAGAATTTTCATAGACAGTATCCCAAAATAGAAGTGTAATGTCCAACCAAGGAATTGCAGTGATACAATTGTATTTTAATAAGAGGCTATGTGGGGCCTAATTCTTCTAAAATGTCCTAAACCTAAAAAGCCAGTATAAAATAGAAAATAAACATATCCAATGGTACTTGTTACTTTACCACAGAAAGAAATTGCCTTTCCTTCCCTGGTACATCTTGTGTATAAAAAAAGAGAGAGCTTAATCCTGTTATCATGTGGGTGGGCTTGGCTCTGAAATTTTCATAGAAATTTTAAGAAAAGGGTTTCTGAAATCTGACTTTATTTGCGGTAGGTGTCCCATAACTCTTCAGAAAAATAGTGAAGAAAATACTAAGCAAGAATACACTACTTTCTTGCTAGGATTGCTGGTTCAATTTTAGGATATTTTCTTTTAAAAAAACAAAACTTTTACATATTATTTAAAATCATTTTAGGTAAAAACCTTAGTTTTTAGGGTAAAAATCCCTCCAGAATACAATGATAAATTAATAGCAAAATCAGTAGAAGGTTTGCTTTTTGCTATTTGGAAAATGAAATTGCAGCAAAGTGCAAACCTAAAAGGAACAAAGTCTTATTACTGTGGAAAGTTTGTCTTTGTACGTCTGATGGCCTTGTTCGTTTCTTGTTCGTTACAGGTTTTAATAACACTTAATATTCCAATGCAATTTATAGATCAGTAAGAGCTGTAGTACCTGCAGACCCAAATTCTTTCATTTACTTATTTTAGCATTTCGGTGCTGTGCATTTTCTTCACTCTTCAGAGCAGTCTATAGTAACTGGCCCTTCATAAGGTCTCAATATCAAAATGAATTTAAAACTCAGAATTACTCTTATTTATTCAAAAAGTGACTATATTAAGGGCATCTGTTGTTAGAAGTAGACATTGCTATGTAAAAACAGCCCAGCCATTAGCATGAAACACTCCTATTTTCTATTTAGAAATTTAGGCAGCATCGAGGGGAAGGAGCAAGGTCTCCTCATAAAGGATATTAAAAGGTAGTATTCTAAAAAATGCCCTCTAGCAAAATTCTCTGCAGATCAATTCCCATGTAAGTTACTGCTATGATCAAGAAATGTCAGCCCTGTGTTTTATAGGTTAAGAGTAGAGGTGGAAGCCAAAAGCAAGATTCTCATCCTCTTTAAGCCGGGAGCACTTCAGAATGACTTGGAATACAGGTCTAAACTGGGCCTGCACTTGACAGCGGGAAAACTCTCTTTGAGCACAAAGAGTTGGGGTATTTTTGTGGTGGATCTTTCTCTTCCTCCCCCACCTCCCATCGCCAATGTATATTGGATGCTTTTTACCTAGCACTTTTCAGTTCGTTCCATTTTGCTTAGGCCAAAAAACGCCAAGCCTTAACAAAAAGCTATTCTAGATAGCTTTTCTAAGATTGCAGAAGCGTGGAGAGGTCCAGAAAAGACGTTGAGATGCCGGTCCTTACACATTGAATTAATAATTGATGCAACATTTTTCTATGTTTGAGGCAAAGGGTTAATGGCAGGTATCCAGAGACCCAAGTGCATCTCGTCCATGTGAAACACCTTGTCCGTTGGAAACAGTAAGGGTTAAGCAAGCACTCATCATGTAGTGAGGCTGAGGATCATGGGGCTGATATATATATATATATATACTAAGGATCCACCACACTTCTTAGGGAAGAGTTTTAATGAGCATTTGAGTGCCCACCTTGACAAATAGACTTCTATGATAACCAGAGGTTGGACTAATGTCTAATGTTTGTCCTTAGCCCAGCAAAGGCCTCTTCACAGGGTCTGGCATGCTTTGCTGTTGATGCCATCACACACACAAATCAGGAAGCCATGATTTTTTTAATGCATTGATTTGAACTCTAGGAGATGTTTTAGCTAACACCCCTCCCCCTCTGCTTCCTATGGGCAGGAGAAGTATTATTCCCCTAGATCATTTTACAGTGGCTCACTTCACTTTAAAGTAGACTCTCTACTTGGTTCCTTTGTGATAGTATTTCTTTGTATATTTGGAAGGGAATATATATGAATGTATAGGAAGCACAAAGCTCCTTTTTTGTATAACAGTAATTTGGTGTGATGCTACTGTACAATTGTTTCGAAAACAAAGAAATATAGGAGCAGGCAGTTCTCTAGTGGTTGTGTGTGTGTATGAATAGGTAAGCACACATATATCTATGCATATATGCATATGTATACATATACATATACCGCATGTTTTTCCATCTGGCACTTTTATGTATTGCGCTGGGTTATTGTTCAGGATTGGACTGTTAAATACTGTGTTTGAGGCTGGGTTGTCATTTTTATAACTGTCTTGGTGTTTTATTGCCATTATTTATTACTTTTGATATACAGAATGAGCTGCATGCATTTATAGAGCAATAAGAGGATGTATTTAATGTGCCTTGTTTTTAACTGAATAAGATCTAAAAGCATGAATCAATAAAACTGATTAAAATGGTCCACTCGTTGGCATTTTGATGTTAGTGGCAGTTACGGAAATAAAGTTGATTAGCTCGGAAACCCCACCCACCCCCAGCTACCTTCCTTTTTCCTTGATTTTTCTTTCTTTCTTGCTTGTGATGAAAAAAAGTTTAAAACAATCTCTTAAACCTCCGTTTTTAAGATACGATATGAATTCTTGACCTTAACTTTATATCTGGAAGGACAAATTAAAGATAAGCCTGTCATGCAGTATTAATAATGGATATTGTCATTGTCATGTTTTGTTGCTGCTATAACATTCCATCCTCCTCCTCCTAAGCAAATGACGGATTGTCTCATGGTTAGACTTTTTAATTTTTTAAATTTTTTTCATTTAACCACCTCTCCTCAGGTGCCACGTTCCCAGCCCACCCTGATGAATTTTATCATGATTAAAATCAATAGAAATAAATGGAAAAGATTACATAATCCATTTTGATCATCTTGCATGTCAGGTTAGCCCGGAGTCGCCAAATCCTGACAAATGTTCTGACATGGAAAAAGGCCATGTATTTTCGGTGAAAGTAAATCAGCAAACCTGTTTATAAATTTTTAATGAAAATGTTGTAATTGTCGTATTCTTTTATTGTTCCTAATTTACTCTTGGAGTAGGATTCTTTTTTTTCTTAACACTTTGTAGCCATACTTGCATGAGCATGTAATTAGAAAATTCTTCCATCTGGGATACGTGCTTGCATTGTCACAAGCAGACATAACCTCTATTGCATAATAAGTAGCATGACAGAAAAGCATCTTTCCATGTCTACCATTTTACCCAAAACTTCCAAAGCCCCACTGCCTTTCTTCTATCAAGTGCTGTCTTTATTAAATGTGTGTTACATTTATTTTTAGTAAATCTGTTAGTGCTTTTTATTTTCCTCCTGGCATGACCTCTCAGTAGGAAGAGATTGCTGTTTTCCCATAGATGTAGAGCCAATGAAGAATTTAGGATAAAGTGAACCTATTGAAGTGAATCTGTAACGGGGACCATCTGGGGAAGACTTTAGTTTTCATTCCTTGGAGGAAAAGGGTACACAAATGCCCCTGGAAATATCGAAGTGATGTTAATGCATCTGCAGCAGTGCTTAAAATCCATAGGACGTAGGGCCCTGCATAAAGAGGAATGAGAAGGTTTAGTAGACTAGCCATAGTTTATGGGGATAGGGTTGGTGTGTGTGTGTGTGTGTATGGAATCCATTTTCATTAAGTGTCAATTCCGACTCACATAACTAGTAGTTTAAAGCATTTAGTGGGTGCAGATGTACATCTCATCTCTGTTCATCAGGTTCTAGCATGCTCAATGCTTTATGTGGCACGTTTTCGTGACTACAATGCCGATATTAAAATAAAAGAAATAATTATGGATTTGTCGGTATACCAAGTCTGTATTTGCCCTTTTCTTACCTTCTGTCTCCTGCCATTCATCTTTAGAAGAGGATACCCAGCTATGCTTCATTCTCCTCCTCCAATTTGATTGTGCCTTATATTGTGATACCATAATTTAAGTGATGTACATGTAATTAACATAATCCTTACATTTGGGACAGCCTTGAACTGGCCTAAATTTTTAAGCTGTCCTCGAAGCACTTTTTAAAACCAAACAAACACAGTTCTGTGGATTTCTTCTTCCTAGTTACCTCTGGGCATAAATGGAGGATTGTTCCCCACTAATCTGTTCTGGTGAATTTATTTTACTGAACCGCTGAGATGCTTTTAGTTTTGCATCTCCTCAATTAACTGATTTGCAATTCATTTTTATGCATG
>JANHFT010004333.1:132653-135153 GCA_032467955.1 Pseudoxenodon macrops | reverse complement strand
GCAAAGCGGAAATCTGATAGAATGAAATCTCATTTGAAAAAGATGTTGCGTGTGACCCTTAATTGCAGACGATCCTGAGGAAGGAGGTGGGGGGGGGGCTCATGGCAAACAAGTTGTCTAGGCTGTTGTCAGTGTCCAAATACTTTATTAATAGCCTTAACAGCTGGTTGTTGGTCTTGGACACTTGTAGGATGTCATAGCAATCTTTGTTCACTGATCTGTTTAGAGTAAAGAAGGATGTTAATTATGGCTTATCCTTTATAGTGTAACAAGTACTTTTTACTAATCCAGCACTGTAGAAGAAAAAAAAATTCTCCCCTCCCTTCCTCCACACAGCCATTCGGAGAGTCTGAGTACAGTGTTGGTTGGGCTAAGGCTGGGCTGTTAGCTAAATTAAGCCATTGTGACTCAAAATCCTCCTTTAATAAGGTTCATGCTGTCTACAACTTCATCATTTTCTGCTGAATGATAATTACTTTATTCAATCATGTTCAAGGTTTTAGTGAAAGCTAGCATTGATTGATTAACTTCAATTACCATGCTTACATTTGCATAGATAAAAACTGCTTTTCAATTTGTGAGTGGCACGCCAGTGGAAACCCTGCGCTGATATTTGCATTTCAATGTGAACAGTGAAGAATAAAGGTGGGAGAAAGGTCTGATCAGTGCTAAGCCCTTTCTGCTTCAGTGCTTAAGCATTTTCCCTCCCCCACCTCCGTAAACACTCTTGTTATGATGTTAGTTTGTTCAATCCAGTCTGAGGGTAACCAATGGAGCCTCCTGTTTACAACCAGGCATGACAATCCTAACTGTGGATTGGGAAACCTGCAAAGTCGAGACTTTGACAGAAGCAAGGCTGTGTGCACCGTGCAAATTAATCAGACAAAACTCTCTCTGCTACTACACTGAAAAGGCAGCCTTCCTCCCTGGTGCTTTGAAAAGCAGACTTGCCTGTTATCGATTTTGACTCCAGTTTTGACTTTGCTCTTTCCCTGGAAGCATCTGGTGACTCAGCGAATAATTATTGTGTGTGTGTGTGTGTCTCTCTCTCTCTCTTTTTTTTTTTTAAAAAAGCTTGCCTTCTGTCTGTTTTCTTCTTGCCAATTGCACCAAAGCAAATGTCCCACAAAACAAATTGGCAACTTGTCATTCAATTGCCTTCTAGAATGCTTCTCAATGCTACTACGATTATAATTGGGGTTTACATTCTGTACACTCAAGCACAGTCACGAAGGGACCCTTCCTAGACCGAATGCGGAAGGCTTCTTAGCTGCTGCTGATTTCCCAACTACTTCAAGTAGCTGACCTGGAGATACTTTAATTTAGTCACTTTATGCTAGTCAGCCGTGGTCAGTCCGTCCCTGGGGCATCACATTACAGTCAAGAATAATGCAGACAACTGTTAACAGGTCTACAGAAGAGCAATAAGAGCAACTGGGAGACCGAAACCCAAGTCCTAGGAGGAAAATAGAGAGAATTCGTTCGATTTGGTTTAAGAAGACTGGATGAAAGCTATGATGATACTTCACAAATCTCAAAAATGAACAGCATCCAAAAAGAAAAAAAAGGCCCGAGCCAGAATGAAGAACAGAGAATAATATTTGAAAGTTGCCCCAAACATGCTTTTCCAAAAGACAATTGGATTTTCTTATCTTTTTCCCCTTGAAAAAATTTCATTTCTCATCCATCCATCTCTTTCTATCTGGATGAGAAGTGAAATGTTTTTCAAGGACAAAAAAAAACAACCCCAGAAAGTCCAGTTGCCTTTTGGAACAGCACTTTTGGGACAACCATGACCTGGGTGATTGAGAATCTCCGTGGGCATGTTAACATAAGTTACATAAAGGTAGTTTCCTATCGAATCTCACCAAGAAAGATCAGCAGTTTCCATAGTAGAACCAATTGAGGTGGTAGGCTCTTCTGCTCTTGAGAACATGTGGAATCTATTGAGAATTCTTTCATTGGACTTCTTGAATTTGAACAGGGATGTCTACTTAATGGCCTAAATGTTCCCTCCACTCCAACATCGTTCTACATTTTCTATCAAGTTCAAATTTTCAGAATGAAAGGCAGAACTGCCAATCTAGAAGCTCCAGAGAAAAGACTGTTTCTGAAATACACAACCAACCACAGTAGATCAAGCATGGGCAATGTATGAGTCTCCAGGTGTTGCTCAGCTACTTGTCCCAACATCCCTCACCAGTAGACCTGTTGGATGGAATTATTGGAGAGCTCTAGTTGTTCATGCCTGGTGTACTCAATATTGTGGTGAAGACGTTCCTGAAGAAGGAACTGTTTCCTCTGTAAGGATAGGTCATTGTGCTAATAGATAACCTGGTACCATCTTGTACACACAGAAATAAAAAATAGGCTGCCTGTGTAACTTTCCATTGTCCCTATCCATAATATATAATACTGTTCAGTGGTGAAATCTAAAACATTTTCCTACCGGTTCTGTGGTTGTGGCTTATTTTGTGGGCATGGCTTGAGGTCAGGTGAC
>JANHFT010004333.1:115749-131709 GCA_032467955.1 Pseudoxenodon macrops | reverse complement strand
AGCCGGTTCCTTCCGTGGGTGCCGCCATTTTGGATTTTGCTTCTGCGCATGCGCAGAAGCTATTTTTAGATTGCCGCTCGTGTGCTTTGCGACACCGAGTGAACCGGCAGTAAGAGGATTCAGGACCCACCTCTAATGTGAATCACTCTCCATTAATGAACAGGAGCCCCAAATTTATTGGAGTAAAAATGTAGTAAACCTCTCTCTTCTGAGTAGATCTCAAGAACAATTATTATTTAAAGAAAATTTGTTTCTTATTAATACTGAAGAGCATAAAAAACTTTATAGTCTTAATAGATTTTACTTGAATATCTGCTAAATCAGGATATTTTAGGCCTGAGAAGGGTTCACTTGGAAGTGGGGTGCATTCTGGAGATTATGCAAAGGACAGAGACTTATTACACCGGCCGGGGATTATATCAAGTGGCTTGAAATTCTCCTCTAGAATTCTTCGATTCCCAATCCTGCTAAGCCACAAACACCACTGATAGAAGACAGAAAGATATGCCACTCAGATTCTTTGGACAATAACTTTCGCCTGCTTTGGCTTCTGTGATTATTGGCTCAGGCTGATCAGAGTTGCACTAAAAAGCATTAAAGAGCCCCAGGTTGCTTTTCCCTGGATATAACAGGATAAAAGGGAGAATCCCAAGATGGGGAGGAGGAGGAGGCAGTATTATATCAGAAAGCCCTTAGGACAGGCCTCCTTATTGCCTATCCTACATTTTAAAAAAAATTAAATAAATCCTGAACTCAATTTCTGTCACAGCAGGAAGAATGCTTTGAGCCCAATTTGGACTCTGGTGTACTAATTTTCTATTTGGAGGGATTTTTATCTTTAAGTAGAACATTAAACGAGCGCATTCCTCTCCTAACCCACTCACTGCGTGAATAGACTATAAGCTTAGCTATCATAATCCTAGCAGAATGACAAGGCTTACTCTACTTGGCCCAGGATCTTTCTCATTACCTATTCTGGGTGGCGAGGTGGTGATTTTTTTTAAAGGATAGAGAGAAATGTCGTAATCAAAATGCTACCAACTAATAATTTTGTACAGGCTACTCCCCAAAGCCGTTATCATGTTATTTTCTTCAGTCACCCCGTATTTAAAAAGGAGAGGCAGCGCAAAACAGGGGGGAAGAAAAAAAAGCACCATTTTTTTTCTGCCCCAACTGAAGACAGCTTCGGTGGTGCCAGAAAGAAGCTCCTGCTGTGAATAAATTGGATGATTTAAAAAAAAAAATGATGTTCAGATAACAAATTTGTATATTTTCCAGGGTTACTTTGCTATTCATGCTGGAACCTACATACTGTGTTATGAAAGCGAGTACAGATGGCAGCAAGTTGTGTCTATGCAGGGATTTTTGTCCATCTGAAGAAGAAGAAAAAAAAAACCTATCTGTAAAATTACTCAGGACAGATGGAATGACAAATCTGTCTTAAGATATTCAATCTCAATATATAAATGTTCAGATGACTTACAACAATAGGAAATCACCAGTTTGTTTTCTAAACCCTCCTGCAATGTTTGCCATAAGAACAAATTATGTGTACATTTTAATGCATCTATGCTTCATAATTATGCATGGTTGTGTGCTGTTATAATTGACATAAAATATAAAACAGGTCAAAGAGCAGCTATTAAAACTATTTTTCATTTTGCTTTCTGACAGCCAGCAACATCGCAAGCTCGTGCATTTAATAGGGCCTTATGCTGCATGCAAAGATAGTTATATAATTTCATCCATATTAAAGCCTCCAGAACTTGCAGCCTAATTATTTCCTACCCGATACAGTTGTAAAGTATATTACTTTATTTCAAATGGGTCCATTTTGAAATTAAAGAATCGAAATACATTGAAATGAGTAAGGCAAGAGCAATCATAAAACTTCGTTTTCTTCTACTTAGTCAAAACTAATGGGAGAAATAGCCTTATCCAATTTTGCTGCTTTTAATTACTGAAGTATATTTTCAAGCAGAAAGAGGGAAATTGAATACTGTGCCAAAATTAAAAAAGAAAAAAAGGAAGTAGGTAATTTACTCTCTTGAATAGTCTAGTATCATCCAAATAAATAAATAAACGCAGAGGAACAAATGGTAAAACTGCCCCTCTTTTTGTCATGCTTAGTGGAGTATGACATGGTCAAAATGGCTTTTATAGTAGCTAAAAATAGAGATGCCTTTTTAGGTGTGTGTTTTTTTAAAGTATTCAGTGAAAAGGAATAAAGATAGAACCTGTGAAATGCTGAGAATGATGGGCTTTTTGGAGCGTATTACATCATTCGTTCGGTGATTTGATGGATTTCAATAGCCACCCATCTCAAATATATTACAACATTAAAATAATAACATATAAAACCCATAGGAGTCAAGAATTATTATCAACAATTGACACATATGGTAGACGGGCTCCCAGGACAGCAGGGATGGGCCCAGTCTGATCTTTGGAGGGAACACCAGAAGGTGGTTACTGTGACAGAAAAAGCTCTCCTTGGCGGACAGGACTTGGAGCATGCTCCTTCTGCCAGACTATACAGTTCAGGAAGTATAGGAAGAACAGGGATATCAGTCCTTTGAGGTAGAGGAGCGCTAGTGACATAGCAGTTATTTATTTATTTAGAAATTTTATATTGCTGCCTACTTGCACATGGTGACTCAAAGCGGCTTACAAAAATATAAAAACACCATATAAAAGAAATAAAATAATAATAATGAAGAAAACTAATAAAATAATAACCCTCCATCCTGCCTCCCACACCCACCCTGGTGTCAACACACATTCATACTAACCATTTAATAGGCTCCATCCCTCTCTGGGTTCCCCAAGCCCGCTGACAAAACCACGTCTTCAGGCCTTCCGAAAGAGTGGAGGCTAGTCTAATCTCTGGGGTGGATGATGTTCCAGAGAGAGGGAACCACCAGAGAGAAGGCCCTTCTTCTGGGCCCTACCAGATGTACAGTATCTCCCTAGGGGACGGGACCCGCAACATTCCTTGCCTCCCCACTCTAGTGAGTCAGGTAGATGTGACCGGCATGAGACTGTCCCTCAGATAACCTGGTCCCAAACTATGAAGGGCTTTAAAGGTGACAACAGCACCTTGAATTGCACCCGGAAGCAAATAGACAACCAATGCACTTCCCGCAGGAGAGGTGAATGCAGTAATGCAGACTAGCTCTGTCCGCAACCATGTGTTCAATCTTGACGGGTTCAAGGCTGACTTAGTCTTCCATCCTTCCAAGATTGATAAAATGAGGATTCGGTTTGATGGGGGAAATATGCTGACATTGTAAAACTGCTCAGAGAGTGCTGTAAAGGACTATGGGGTGGTATATAAGTGCTATTGCTAGTCCAGACAAGAAGCACCAACCATGAATATTAACATTACTTTCAATGTAAGATTTGCAGTAATAGCATCTTGCAATTCTGAAAATACCTTTCCCCTTACTTTTGCTCTTCTGAGGTATTTCTCCACTCCAACTCCTTCAGATTCAAATATCATTTATCAGACCACTTTGTACGGTGAAGCTCTTCCTCCTCCCTCTCAGGTCATTCCCATATACTACTAAGATCCCTTAAGTAACCCAGCCCCATGTGTTATAATGTGCTACCCAATGCTTTTCTCCAATTTAATGAAAACCTATGCAGAAGATCCAGAGGGAAGATTATGCCTCACTTTAGCCCATCCATTCGTAGACAGGCAATAGATAAAAGGTAAGTAGATGAAAGAAGGGTTTCCTCCCTACAATAAAATGATTGTTGTTTCTCACTAACAGATATCACTGCCAAAGAAAGTTTCTTCACTCCCACCATAAGAACTTGATGGTCAGTGATACCCGGTTGCCTCCTTGCCTGTTGCATGATGAACTAAAGTAAATAGAACAGAAAACTAAGCAATGATAAACCTAAATATGTAGTGATGTGATAAATTGCATTACGTTCTATTTTTCTCATATGATCAAGACAGACTATGGGAGCCTAGCGATGAAATTTGCATATTAACGTAGCAGAGCTCTGGGCTGCAAACTCTCAGATCCCGTATCTTTGCTGCCTGATTGTACCCTAAAATCTTTTTTGTCTGTTCCGTGTCTTCCCTTTGATTTATTCTCCTTCCTCAGCAGGCCTAGATAGTCTCCATCAGGCAAACACTTGGTAAACGCTTGGTTAGATGCCATTTGTTCCTTTCTTGCTGATAAAGTTGACATTTTAATTTGTTGTGTTTTAACAGAACTCTCTGCATTATCCATTTTTAATTGTACTTCTTTTGGCAGAAGTAATCTAATCCTCTAATAAGCAAATTTTGAGCTTTCTGGTTGGCCCACATGGATCCATAATTATAATAACAATATCTAATATGTTGATTATTGCTGTTGCCCAGTTCAAATATTTCAGGAATTTGATATGAATTATTTATTTAGACTGAAGCTTTAAAACATTTTATAGATTATTTCCTTATTGAGTTTGATGACTTCACTCTACAAATTATGTGAAAGTCCCTCTGTGTGTGTATCGAGGACTTTCTGAATAATTTTTTTGACCCTTTATTGCACCTTTTGGTTTCAACTTCACCCAACAATGGCATGTGGCCATAAAATTATCCATGAAAGAATGCCCTTCTCAAGATTAAAATTTTTGCCATTTCCCCAAAAATCTATGCGAAAGAAATTTGTCATATGACTTAATTTTCAAGCCTTCAAATCAGTCTTGACTCAACCTGCAAAATACCTGGACAATCCAATTCATTTTTTTCCTGGCAGAATGTTTTTGAACTGGTTTGCTTTTGCTTTTTTTCTAGACTTGAGTGACTGGCCTAAAATCACCCAGCTAGCTTCATATCTAAGGTGGGACTAGAACTCACGATCTTTTGGTTTCCAGTTTGGTGACTTCACCACAACACCAAACTGGATTGCTCTTCACATAATTGTAATGAAGTACAGAAATACAATACTCCCAATTTTTTTGTAAATTGACCCCATGGTGTAACATCACCCAAGAGTGTTCCTTTCTTTCAAGATTATGGGAAGTCACGTTAATTAAAGAGGCTAAACATGGGAAATGTGGTACAGTGAATTAAAGATTGCACACAGCTACAACTCCTGATTCACTTTATGGATCTTTAGAATCGGACCTAGCCTCAGGATGTACTGGATTAGTCCAGTAGCTATATAATATAACCAATGTTATAGACTGACATCTATTTCAGCTAATTTCGCTTACCTGGGGAAAAAACACCCTTGTATGATAGTGGGAATGGCAGGCAAATAGGATCAAATCAGAACAATTCCTGCCTGAGACAATAAGGTTAAAATAACTAAAGTTGCCTTAGTGCTATTTTGGGGTTAGTGCTAAGGATTGGATACATGTGACTCTATTAAAACAAGCATGAAAACCCAATTCAGGTAAGGCTGCTAGTCTGGCTACCTCTAAGGCAAATCAATAAAAATGCTTGATATTCCTTACCAGCAGCACTTTTGATTTGTGGAGACATGAAAGAAATGCACACTTGTGTGGGAGTGCAAATAAACACATATACCTGGTTGATTCCTTTGTTCCTGAAATTTTGAAACGCAAATATTTATTTATTTAGTTAAAACATTTATACAGCTGCCCATCTTATAACCAACTCTCTATCGTAAGCAATCATACAATATTTACTTCTATATAAATGTTTTAAGTGTACTGCATAAAAGTCACAGCGCGCTCTGTGTTATCGGTGTTGGCATGTCGCTGCACTAATTTTGGAGAGTATCTCTTTACAGAAAACGCTGCACTTCTCACTTCTCATTTATCTACAAAAACCTGCCCTGCCTTGAAGCCAGTTTTAATCGAATTGCAATGTAAATGCAGTTGGATGACTGAAAAAATACAGTTTTTTTAAATGTCTACAATTTCCATTACCTGTTTGCGTCTAACATTCAGGCTTGCACTTCCAATCCTCAGTTCTCTGAGGATTTGCAAATGTGATTTGCTTCACAAGAATTTTTGCCTTGCCAATACAAGCCGGGTCCAGACAATACTTGCATCCCTAAACCCGAGTTATGTGTTTATACCTCATATGCTACATCCAGATAAATTATCTTATTGATGCGATGGCTTGGTTCACCTAATATGCTGAACAGAGGTGGGTTCCTACCGGTTTGGACCAGTTCTACCGAATAGGTAGTAGGTCACTGGTGATGTCATGGAGCTGGTTCTGCTGCTTCGTGGGCACCGGCACCGGCATTTTGTTTTGATGTTTTTTTTGGGGGGGATTTTTTTCCGGATTTTTTTTCTTCTGCGCATGCACAGAAGTAACGTTTCTGACACTGCGCATGCATCGCCATCTTGTTTTCAGCCTTTTTTGGGGGGGAATTTTTCAGTGCTTTTTTCTACTGCACATGTGCGCGTGCAAGCCATCCAGCGCATGAGGCCAGTGAGATAAGTTAGAACCCACCCCTGATGCTGAATCAACAACATGAAGAGAGCCTCTACCAAGGTTAAGAATTTGAAGTATTTTGTTTTAATTGCCTGGATAAATCTTAGTTAATGCCTCTTGATTTAAACAGAAAAAAATGGCAGGCATTTGCAGACAAGGGATGGACATCCTTCACGTCAGGGCTGGGCAGTAGAGATTTGCATCGAGGCTCATGGGTCAGGTCACCGAAGGAGGAATTTCTTAGAAGCGCTAAATTCTTAAGTACTGCCGCTCAGGCCCTAAAGGTACCGCTAAAGCTCTTCCAATGAGAGGCAGGCGTGGAATCCAGGAGAGGAGGGAGCTAAAAGTTTCTTCTCTTCAAGCTGACAGGGCCTCAAAGGCCTCAAAGAAGCAGAGAAGGCAAGAAACAGATTTGTCGGATTGGGCCTAGGACTCAACCCTTCTGCCCCAAAGCTTGGGAGAGCTGGAACTAGGAAAGTAAAGCTGGCGTGGAAAATAGGCAGTAATTTCTTCAGGGTTACTGAGCTGTACAGCTTCTCATTTGTTACCATTCTTTTCCTTTTTTCTTTATTTATTGGCTTAGTTTTTATAAATACTAGCTTTGCTATGCTGATCTCGCCCCAGGTATTTGATGCAATTGAAGTGCTTTCCATCTGGTCTTTCCTTCATTATTGTGATCTGGGCCTGGCAATTTTAGATATGTGGTTAAAGTTTAGGTTTAGAAACTAAGGTTTAGTTTCTCCTTTTATTTAAAAGTTTGCTCTTAGGTAAAGGAGAATCGTCTTCCCTTTCATTTCTGGAGCATAAAATTACCTGCCTACCTCAAACTTCTTCAACTGGGGAAATACAACCAGACAACACAGACTACACAGTCTGTGTAGTCGGATTTGTTAGCATTGTCTACCTTCCTTCCTTCCTTGGCTTTATATGGCATCAGATCGATAGAAGTAAAATGATAACATATAGAGGCACTACAATTATGCCCGTGTGTACATATGTCGTGTGTACATACATCTGTCACAAACCATCCATGGATGGTTTATTTCAAGGTAACTTTGAACCAAAATCTAGAAACAACGTCTTCTTATTTAATGATAATTTTACTGTCATTTTGATTAACAGATCAAAAAGCTTCTTAAAATGCTTGGTCTGCTGGAAATGACAGATCTGCTTACTTTACTAAAGAAGGAGGATCCCATTTGCTAGCTCCAAAGTTTGCCCGGCCTAAGAGACGTCGTAGTGATCGTGGTCTGGCCTAGATGGAGCAGTTTCTCCCTTTCTTTTTCTGGCTAGGGTTAGGCTCTGTTTTGAAAAGAAATCCTTTCACAGGAGCTCAGGCCTTTGAGGATTTAGCTACGGTTATATTGTGCTCGACTGCCCTGTAGAATATTTGTTAATGGGGACCTTGGATTACCAAGTCTATTCTCAAGCCAAAATTTGCACTTTAAAGGGTGGCTTGAGAAGCTTTGCATAAAAGCTTTGGATTCCATTATTGCAAAATGTATCAGAAAAGTGTTGAGCTAGGTAATTACCGTAATCCAACTGAAATGGTTGGTCACAGTGTACATTAGATGAGCATCCAGAGTCAGACTTGAACAAGCAGTCAACCTGAACAAAATGAGCCTCAGCCACGGAGGGCCAGATTTCTTAATTAGTTCTCAGTGGCGAAAACAGTTTAATGTTTCCCAAAGTCAAGTGTGAATTTGACAAGCGGCACAATTTAAGAGGATTCAGTAAGGTTGAATTAAACCTGGTCTAGTCTCCCACTGTCACATGCCGAGTCCAAAGCTAACTTCATTTATTCCTCTCCGTTAGTGTTCCAGCAAAATTTCCGTAGATTGAACCATAATATGAGGAAAAGAACAGTATGATTAACTTAGACAACACTAAGCTCGCCTGTTTAAAATAAACTTCGGGCTCTTATTGCACCAAAGCAAGTATAGAATATCCTTTTTTTTGCCAATGGAGCGATATATTCCAATGTAGTCTAATTGGTTGAACTGGTAGGCACACCATTAATACAATGAATAGGATTTGTAAGGAAGCCCAGTGGTCACCTAGTGATTATTTTCTTTCTGATGTTATTGTTTTCAAGATTAGAAAATCTCTTGGTTTCATGTTGCTAAATATTTATTAGGCACAGCTTGAGGTACACAGGGTAAGATATACTCATGCTAAATAACCAACTTCAATAAAAGGAAAGAATCTGTACAGGATGTGAAAGTTTTGAGTGGTGCAGGCCACAATGCCAGACAAATGTGCATTCAAAATGTATTTTAGATGTAACCCTACTTTAAAATCTATTTTATTTTAAAATCTCAATTAATTTCAACACTCCTTAATTTAACGGATCTTACACTCTTGAAAAATCACAATGATAGTGTGTTTTCTAGGAACTCTGTTTTTTTTAGAATTGAACTTAAGAAGTATTTTTAATAAAAAGTTGAACTTTGGATTAGTTATTGTCAAGACTTCGTGCCAACTCCCTATTAGCCTATTTTTCAATATCAGTTTTCAATGTAATGGAGTTTTGAGATAGCTACTGCTGTTCCAAAGAGCCTTAAAGATCTTAACTCAGGCTTTTGTCAAGGATGATTGACACGCTTTCTTCTTTTTGGTTTCCCTTGGTTTTATTTTCTTTGCCTTCACTGTTTTATAGTGTGTGCATGTGCGCATGTGTGCGTGCGTTTGAGAGGACATTTTTCCAACTCCAGATCTATCCAGTTTAGCCACAGGAGGCTAGAAAATTGTGGAAAAAGCTATATTCTACGTTATGATATATACACTTGAGGAAGCTGGCATTCATTATACGGATAGTCTTAAAAATACATATATTCACTTGGAAACGTAAATGGAATCTTGGAGTATATTCCTTTGTAGTAAGTAAATGGATTGCTATGCTTATCACTCACGGTCTAGAGCAGGGGTTTTCAAACTTTTTCAGGCCGTCGAACATTTTAATTTAAAAAAAAAACCAGAATCACTGATTAAGGGTCAAAGCTCTGGTAATAAAAATGTTCGGTGTCTGAGTGAATTTTCCCCTCTTAGTTTCTCAAGGAAGCCCATCAACTTCTTCAGCTTCGGGGAAAAAAGAAGAGCTAAAGCCATGGCATTGCCCTAAACATATAATCTGGAAGATGCAAGACGGAAACTCTTTGAAATAATAACTTCCAGCACATCTTTTGGGTTAGCAGTCAAACAAACCAAAGAAAAAAGCAATATGTTTCATCATGTTTCATCAAGAGAACTCAACAAAGTGGCAGAAAATTCTTTGAAAAGAACAAAAGCAACATTGGAAGGAAACGTTGGTTCAAATTATTACCAAATTTACCAGCCTTTTCTGATATTTCTGCCTCTTAAATGGAAACTTAGAATTTAAATTAATCCCTCCCTCCTTCCCTTCCCTTCTCTCCTTCCCTTCCCATACAAAGGACTTACCTGGAAAGTACTTCTTTCTTTATAATAATTTAAAAGTTCCATATGAGGAAAGATATTAAAATCTATGATTCTTTGTCTCATTTGCAAGCACTTTTGGCTTGCAAGATATCTTACTTTAGTGGCATGATTAAGACAAGTCTTAATCTTTTAACTTTAGATGCCTTTCTGAAGGGGTGTTCTTTTTTGCTAGGCAAAATCAGTAAAATAATATTTATTAGTTACTACAACTATGCCACATATGTAAATTGGACAATGCAAGTAAGGGTATACTCCTATGAATATCATATTTCCGAACTGTTGTTAGATCGCGCGAGTAAGGCAGACACAAGGCATTGTAAACATTCAGCTATCTTTAATGGCTCCTGGTGGAGGCAATATCCGGACTGCTGGCAAGGTGTAGGGAACCCGCTTTTATGGGATTCCCTGGCTGCCTGTCGGCCACTGAAAGTGATTTACTTTTCCCGCCACAAGTTTAACCAACAAGCGGCGGTTCATGCAAATGAGGTATTGGGAGGACACAACAACTGTGATCAGGAGAAATTAAAAATTCCCATATCCAAGCACCATCACAGAACATCTCTGCTTCTAAAATGGCGGCTGACCAGAATTACTGAGAGGAATTACTAAATTGAACTTTTAACGAGTGAAATGGCTACTTGAAGATGATTAAAACTGATTTCTGTAAGATTTACCTCTAATATGTACATAGAATATTGCTTCTCAGTAAAAATGCTACTGCTGATTCTGTTTTTTATATGAGGTTGACTGCAAACTTCTATGTTTTGACCAGTGAATCTTACAGTAAAAATACACATACATCTCATATTTTAAATAGAGAATCTTCTTTCCCACGTTAATTTCAGAAGATATTCCATTCCTATTCTATGGAGCCAAATTAGTGTAAGTGGAAAACATTTTATACTATTGCATTATGTTATTTTAGGGGTGGTTTTTTTTGCATTTATGTCTTAACCTTTTGTTAAGTATCTTGATTGTATATGTTAGAATGGAGGCTGTAAATAAAGAGACCCTCACAATTAACAAGAGATGCCATTCTGCAAACGTCATAGCTTCATCTCCATCTAATAAAAACTATTGTAGATGCAGAACCCATTGTAAGACTTCCATCACAAACTCCAACAAATATAAAATTTGATCAAAGACCATTCAGGGTTAAGAGGACTTATTTATTAAAAAAAATATTCATATATCAATTCTCAGTGGCAACGGTCTGAAGCAATTTGATGACAATAATAAAAGCAATATTTTAATATTTTAAAGTTTTTTTTTTAATCAAAGGCAAAAATTAGTGCTAGTCTAACACTGGAGAGGTGAATTTCAAATTCCCTCCCAACTATATAATTAATTTGGATGTTTTGAGATAATTATCCCTCAGCTTAACTTCCTTTGCAAAGTTGTTGCATAAATAACACTGCAACATTAATACAATGCTTGCCTTCAGTTTATAGGAATACAATGGAATTTAAGTGCAATAAGGAAATAAAGTAATCAGTCCAGAAAAGAAAACTAAATTCTCAAATCCAGCTTGCTTAGGTCAATAAAGTGTGGATGTGCAGATATTGTAGACCCAAGAGAACCAATAATTCATGATTCAGTGTAGTATTAGCTACATCTAAAGTTAACTCATAGAGTAGATTGTAAAAATGAAACCGATCCTTTCCAAGCATTTTAAATTTGTGTACAACCTAGAGATGAACAAGGGGCAGTGGGAGCTGTTTGCGTGCTTTAACTGAAACTACATTCCACAAATGCCTTCTACAGATTGTATCTTAGGTTACAGGGGTCAACAGGAGCCTCACAGCCCGCCAACGTGGTTCATTGGAGAATGTGATTTATGACAGGTCCAGGGAGGAGGGGGGAAATAGGGTCATTAGGGCTTGTAATTTTATGTGAAATCAGTTCTGACTGCACTGGAGCATTGCCGGAATGTTGATTCTAATAAATGGCTACCGGTATATATCTTTTGAAGTTTGGCTCGTGACTCATGAAATTATTAGGGCATCTTTTGGAAACTCCACAAGATACACTTAGAACACAGAATAAAGAACATAGAATAACAAGGGATGGAAGGGACCTTGGAGGTCTTCAAGTCCAATCCCCTGCTCAAGCAGGAGACACCCTGTCCTCTCCTTTCCTGCCCCCTTTACAAGCACCAGGCAAAAATAAATGGCAATGAATCTTTTTTATTTACACTCCTTAAATTCTTGATTTTCCAGGGCTTTAGATTATGGCTACCTTGAGAATTCAGATTGAGCTCTTGATTATTATTTTAATGTTTAGTCTTAGCACTGGCAACAAATGTCCTTCACTTTTTTCTGGCCAATATTTCCTTTCTAATGAAATGGATGCATAGAATGGAGAAAGACTTCGCAAACTCAGAATTAGCAAACTCTATTCTACCCTTTTTCCTTATTATTATCTTTACAACAATCAAGCCTTTCTTCTTCATTTATTTTTTACTACTTCAATTTTTCCCTACTTTAATTCCTTGTCAAGATATTAAGCAGTTTAAGTGGGAACAATTCGGTCCAATTGCTTTATAACTCTGGCAACAATTTAATTGGCTAGAATCATAATGAATATAATAAAAAGGATGAATCTGGAAAAAAAATTAACTAAAAAGTTCAGATAATCCAGACCCATTCCTGCTGGAACTTGCAGCAGGTTGAATGCCAGAATCAAACAATGTTTAGCTAGAAGTGACTGTTTCCAATTTACAATCTTCCTGGAGTTTGGGTAGAGAGAGGCAATTATAACATCTCTTATAACATCCACAAACCATTGACCTAACAAAACTTGAACGTGAGACTTTAGGATTCTCTTCTGGAATTATTATTTTGGTTTCTTAGTTTATTTCTGTATGGGAATGGCAAAGAATTGTTCTCCTAGTCTCATTTTTTATCAGTTCTCAGTGCTTCCCGGAACCTCTAAGTTACCACATACAGCTCATAAGGGCATTCCAGAGAAGGTTAGAATTAGGTTCCAAAATGCACAGGAAATGTGCCCAACTCCTACACATGGAAACCACCATAATTTTGCCCATTGCAGCCTGAAATCTCCTAATCCCCCCCCGAAAACTATCTACCTAAGAAAAGTACCTCTCACTTAAATAACTGTGACATCAGCATAAAAATAATGTAAAACCATTAAACATATGTGGGTGATATTCTAATGTAACTGACTTTGAAGCAATTGGACAATTACCCTGAGTTTGTGATGAAAGCTCTTACATTTTAGTATGGCGGTATCTTGATATGACCCAGCAATTATCGAAGAATACTTCTGACTGACTTCTTCTTGTATCTATAATTGAACATTGTTATAGAATATAGACATAATTTTGTCCTATATTATGTAGCCTGTAAAATTTAGGCTTTGATTTAAAGAAACTTGAGAGTAGCAAGCAAAACTACTAGTGTAATCTCCGATAGGCACTGTAAAATAGGACATGCTTGGAATAGACGCCTTTGCACATAGTAGAAGAAATGACTAAACATAGTAGATGCTAAGGGGGGGGAATCAAAGCAATCCCACTGTAAGCCATTTAAAACATGCAGCACAAATGTAAAGCATTACAAGTGAATTAGCCACATAAATAAAGTCAAATTGCAGTCCACACAATTACTCTCAAAGGTCATTTTCATGGAGGTTTAAGGTCAAAGATTACATTTTTCTATTCAAAATGAGCCCAGGTCCTGAAATAGATGACGACTGGAAACATTTAAGTTGCATAAAATCTTAAAATTTCTGACCATTCTTTTATTGAGCAATGGATTCTAAGTGATGGCATCTATTGTCAATGACTACTTAAGAAAAAGAAAAAAAGCAACTATTTCTGGAAGGGGGAGAGAGAAAAAAACACCCAACGTGATTATCTTTTAAAGTAATATAAGAGTTGTGCAATTTTCTCCATTTTGACCCCTTTTTTTATTGCCTGTGGATTTTAAGCAAAGGCCTCCAATTTAAAACCTATTATTCCCAAGAAACAGCTTTTCATCTCCTCCCTGAGTGGGAACAGTCTTCCTCAAAGCTTTCTAAGATTATTTCCAAGCTTCACAGGGCTTAATACAGAGGAGATCTTTCCCTGCATTTGTGTCATGCATGTTTTAATTAAATTTATATCCCACCCTACAACAAGGACTCTGGCTAATTTATTAGGGGAGTTATATATATAAAATGTATAAAAATGTTAAAAGCTACGATCAGCAACAATAATAATACATTGTGTTACACAGTGTGTTATACACTCAGCAAGAACCTACAAATTGAATACTATAGAGGGCCCGCCTAAGTGTCACTTTTCCCAATGTCTCCCATGAATTATTGGGAAGGGTGAAATTACAGGGGCTCCATATTTTCCTATTCTCCCCCCCCCCACTTATCTAAGTGGTAGTCATTATTTCTATTTTATGAATTAGCAATTCATGCACTGCTTAATAGTACAGCTTCTGGCACCACTGCAGCCAGACAATTATGGATCGTATAGTCATATATCACTTTTATCTATAATTTTCCGGAACGCTCCAGATATTAGATGAAATAACCACCACCTTTCTCCCATTCCCATACACGAATGGACAGCCCATTGACTGGTTCGGTAGAAGGGCTGTTTTCCAAGATTCTTTCTCAGCATAGTTTATCCCTGAAAATTGTTACAGACCATCATTGTCTAGTAACTCTGTAGTTTCTGGAGCTGCTAGGAGTTGTAGTCTACCCAGAGGTATCAGTGGTGGGATTCAGCCAATTCGCACCACTTCCAGAGAGCAGTTTGGTGAACTGGTTGTTGGAGGAAATCATTAGGGTAGAGAATCAGTTGTTAAATTATTTGAATCCCACCACTGAGAGGTACCTCTACTAGTGGGGTATGGTTCCAGCAGCCCCAGCTTTCAAGGTCAATAATGTAGGATACAAGATGCAGTTATATCTACAGAAGTAATGTTTCTATATCCTTGCTTGAAAACAGTAGCATTTTCTAAACTCCTCTGCCTCATATAAGGCCCAAGTATTTACATGGTTTATTTTGAGTTGAGATCTTCCTCCTAGATGATAATGTCAGCCAGAATATCTGTACACTCAAGGAATGTCCGCACTGTGACTGTGGTGTGTGCATGCATTTGTGTACAGGTGAACTTGTGGTAGACCAACTGGGGTTTGCTTCTGATTGTCCAACAATGCTATGAGTGACCAGGCTGAGTATTTGGCAGCACGTCCCTAAAGAAACGTCACTGAAAGCTTAGGTGATGCTTTGGGCGTTGACATACGTGTTGGCCTTTTTATGCATTGGGATCTGGACGAGAGGTAATTAATTCACTTATTTCTAATTTCCTACTGCCACCCCCCCCTTCTTCTTCTTCTTTTTGGCCAGATTGTTAACGTGACTGCTTGGAAAGCTATAACCTTTTCATCAAGTCCTGGATGATTATGGTGGGAAATGCCTGCCATTATAGACATTTCTTGACAGTTAGTTTACAATAGCCTGCTGCTTTGACCCAGCTCTCTGCCTCTTTCCATACCCATCAAGGCTTCTTGTCAAGAAAACATTGGTAAAGCGGGACACCTGAGCCATCCCAGATTCCTCTTTCTTGGCATTCCCTGCCCGTTCAAAATTAATCTGGGAAACATTGTGAGATTATTTGAGCCCACCTATCCTATCTGTATCTGCTGTTTTAAACTGCTGAAATGAGGACGTTACTAACCGTTTTAACAATTTTTCATTTCTCATCTCAGCATTGCCAGGCTGAAAGAGTTTAAATGAAATAGTGCTGCTATTATATGATGATGATGATGATGATGATATGAATATAACAATACTACTGTACCATTTGTCCTGCTCAGAAGTATGCAAAATAAAAGCAGTTCACATTAAATAATGAAAGAAACCAAGAAAATGAGTACCGTATTTTTCGGAGTATAAGACCCACCTGAGTTTTTTGGGAGGAAAATAAGGGGGGGAAATCTGCCTACCAGGTATTCATCTGGCTAGCGTTCTTAGTCTTGTCAGCTTCAGCTCATTATTTTATCCCCTGATTAGGACTGGGGGAAAAAAGCTTCTAAAGCACAGCTGATAGAGAGAACCAATCAACAAA